>VWYI01020956.1:0-28427 GCA_013399455.1 Anthoscopus minutus | reverse complement strand
GATGCAAAGCCACAAGAAAACTGTTCTTGTGAACATATCTCCAAAGTGTTGAAAAAGAAAACTCCTCACCCTATGCGAATTGAAGAAAAATTATTGTAAAAGTGATAACTGATTTAAAAATCCCAGATCTTGTTCTATGTTGTCAAGTAGAAAAGAGAAAAGTGGGCAAGAGGAGAAGTGTTCTAAAAGTTTCGTTTTGATTTTTTCCTTTTCATTTTGTTTTTTTTAGTTTTGTTAATAAACTTTTCTTATAGTCTAAGTTTAAGCCTGTTTTTCCTTTCTTCTAAAATCATATCTCACAACAAAAAATAAGTAAGTGTACTAGTAAGTTTAGCTAATTCTAAACCCACAACACTGGGCAACCTGTTCCAGTGCCTCATCATCCTCATAGCAAAGAATTTCTTCCTCATATCTGACCTAAACCTGCCCTCTTTCAGTTTAAAGCCTTTCCCCCTAGTCCTTTCACTACATGCCCTAGTAAAAAAATCCCTCTCCAGCTGTCTTGTTGCCCCCTTTGGGTACTGGAAGGCTGCCAGTATGACCCTAATAGATTCTATTTAAGTGAGAACAACAGCTCTTAACAGGAAGAAGTCAAAACAGGAGATGCCAGACTAAGTGCTGCACCTCCTATGGTCAAAAGAGTTAGCCTCATCTTTTCAGTGGTTCTTGCAGTTGTTAAGAAGGTAGGTAAGTGGTTTTTCCTCCTTGAAGGTCATGAACTTCACATCCTTAGGATTCCTCTAATATTTTGGAAGCTTTTATCTAACCATTGTACTAGGTCTCTTTCTTCCACTTTCCAACTCTTTTCAGAGAAACTGGGAGTTATTCCACCTCCTCAAATTTATTATTTTCTTCTTCCAACAACTCTAACAAAGACAGCAGTTTGGCTCAGGCTGTTATTAGCAAAGTGTCTTACGGAAGTTATCACCAAGGAATTATGGTGCACCAGCACACCTCTCCAAAATAATGGTTTGTGGAAAATTAATTCATTTAATTCATAAATACAGACTTTTATGTCAATACATAAACATTCAATATAAACATTACATGCAGTTCAGAACTTATTTTCATACATTTATAACTTCTGTTTAGACTCATATGTTAAAAAATCCCCAGCGGTCAGGCAATATTTTCACAGTATTTTGCTCTCTCCCAGCCAAAATAACCCCATACAACTGCAAGTAATGACTCTTTTCAGAAAATCCCCATTGCATCCAATTTGCTAAAATACCTCAAACCCTTTTTACAACAGACTAGAAGAATACCTAGGCACCACACTGTCTTAAGGTAAATTAAGGTCCTTCCTTCTCTCTCGCTTATTAAAAACCCCCTTAGATTCCAAATTCCATGTGATCCTAAATAAAACTAGTAATGGTGTTCCTGAAGTCCTGAAACCTTTCTGGACTAAGTGTCCAAGCTCTGGCTGGTTCCCAAAAGGCAAATGCCATTGTGCTTGGGCAGTACTCACAGTTTGAAGGCAATGGTTGTTGCCTTCAGAGAAGTTGTGCTGTCAGCAAAGAAGAATCAAATGTTTAAACACTTCATGTCATCATAAGATCTGCCATCTTCACACAAGACTAACACACAATATCATATTCCCAAAAGACATCATTCATGTTTAAATTCACTGATTTTGGCTTTGCAAACTCTGAAAATATAATTACGGTTTTTCCTCCATCATTAAATCTCATGTTCTAAGCTTATTATATCCATATTATTGTATTTGGAAGGAAATATACCAATTGGTCTGTTTATTTACATCCCTGCTTTAATGTAGAAACTCTATAATAGTCTTTCTGAAACAGTATTTCTCTTCAATAAAAGCACCATATCTTAAATATTAAAAGAAGTACTTTTTTTTTTTACTGTCTAAACGTACCATATATCCTATTTCATTCACTACTCCCGAGGAATGGTGAATGAAATATCCCATATTAACATCAATAGTGAATTCACTTGCTATTCCAAGGAATGTGAGAAAGGAAAAGAATATGCAAGGCAAAACCATGAAGTGAACACTGCCAGTTCAGCATTCAAAAAGGAGCTGCCAAGAGCATTAATAACCATCTTTTTTAAGTGCTGTCCAAAATGGGAGCTATTGAAGAGGGAAAATTAAAGGCCCTGAACAAAACACACTGACCAAGACACACTGGCCAACCTGAACAACAGAAGTTCTGCTATTATGGAACTCTAAATTAAGTCCTGTCAAGTTGTGGGATAAATCATTAGCACATATGTTAAATCTGTTTGGACACAATTTTTTTTTTCCAGTTTACCACATTATTAATTTTTGTGGTAGATTTCCACAAAACATGGGATCAAGCTCTAAAAAGTTACCATAGATGTCACTTCAGCAGTAAGGTATTGTGTATCAGCTCAGTTGTACTAGTTTGTAAGCAAGTTCATAAATGTGCCAATAGATTTTTTAAATGTTTTTTCTTCCCATTAAATTTAATGACAGCACCACTTCATTCCTTGCTACAGGGAGGTGGCTGTTGGTAAATTGGGTGAAGAGGACAAAACACTATGATTTCCAGCATATCTCTAGCATCTGTTATGTCATAAGCAGCCTTACAGTATTTCATAGGAGTATCTATTTGCTTTAAAAATCACACAAAAAAAAGGAGCAAAGGTGATCCTTCACCCAGAAATCCTTCAGACTATATAAGGATATCTTTGTCAGTGGTGCCAGCTCTGGATGGACTCCAGGCTTAAGAGACCTATCTGTAAAAAAGCAGATAGGCAGATAAAAGCCAAGCGTTTTTCTATGCCAATCTAAGTGTGGAGACAAAAATTTGGAAGGGTCAAAACACTTCATCAACAGCTTTTGCATGACAACAGAAGAGTTGTTTCCCTAGTAAAAAGGCTGTGGAAAGTCCACAGGCCAAACTGCCAAGTTCCAGCTGTCTTGAGAGAGAGGAAGACAACAGCAGTGCTGGAAGTGAACTCTCCTGGCACGAACCTGAGCCATTTTCAGCCTCTGCAGGCTATGAGTTTTTTGGTTCAGTAGCAGGGCAACTAAACCTGTGCAGCTTTGTGTTTTCCTGCAATTCCAATGGCATGATGCAAAAGGCAAATGGCTCCAGCTACCAATTATTTCCCTTAATTTGCCAGGCACAAGGGTACATCAAATTGTAATTGGGACACCGAGGAGGCATAAATCCTAGGAAGGTGTGATGGATGCACTCAACCCCCTTATCCAAACTAGCAATAGTGTGGAACAGGCTCCTAAGGAGATAAAGCTTGAGCTGTAGTTGGGCCAAGAACTCCTCCAGAAAACTCACAAAGGAGCTGAGTAACCCAGTGAGCATTGATGCATGTGAGCTTGGAACACCAATCGTGTGATTAATATGTGAATAGCATGTGTTTTTTCCAGGACTGTTTTTCATGGACCTGAACAAGGTCAGGATGGAAATTTATGATAAATAAACCAAATCATCCTGTGATGCTATAATCAACGGTCCTAAGTGAGGCCCTTTGAGATCTGCTGGACTCCAGAGGGCTGTGCCAGCATCTCCCCTCTAAGCATGAGGTCTCTCACCATTCGTGCTCTATATCCAAAACCCCATAAATTCTCACTTTTACAAAGTTATAAGAATCATTGCCAACATCTAGCAATGGAGCCTGGGCCATGATTTTCAGTCATTAGACTCTAGATAGTTCAAGTTTAAAAGAGTGAGTTTTGGGACAACTCCCCTTCAGTCACTCATCTCAAGTTAGATGTGTTGCTTTGCCCTTTGAAGGAATTAAGAGTTATAGCATCTTCTGAGAGCCCTGGTAATACAAGTGGCAAGGAGCACTGACTACCTGGTGACTGTCTTCTGATGATATTACAGAAATCTTAATACTTGTCTAGTTCTTCCGACATGGAAGCTTCATATTTTTTGGAAGCCTTACTTTGGCTGAAAAAACCAAACCAGTGAGCATACTCCCTGTGGAATTACTGCAAATTTTTTCTCAAATAATAGATTGCTCATCACTACTTCTGTTCCAATGCTTTATCTCTGGGTTGGACTAGAGAAGTAATTTTACATCAAAAAAGATCTGGAGGAAGAGCAGATAGTGGAAGGAAAATACCACTTATCCCTTATAAGAAGGAATCCAAGTACATACAGTACAATGGAGAATTATAATTTTTTAGATCAGTCTGCTTGAGAAGCAACTGGAGAGATCATTAAAATCACCTCTGTAGTTCTTTGTTCACTGGTGTTATTTGCATTTCAAAGGAGCAAGTTTGACAGAGTTTATGGCAGTTCTCTACCCATACCTTGTAGCAGTCTGGTTCCTGTTATCACACTGCTTCCTTCCTGACCCTTACCAAAGCCATAGATTTCTCCTTTCAGACAATAAAAATTAATCTCTAAAACTGAAGCACATGTATAATTCAGGATTGCTTAAGAGCAAGCTGGCATGTGTTGGCTCAGTAAAAATACACCTCAGTATCAGGCCCTTGTTGCAGCCCATACTCTATTTCAGTGCTGTCATTGTGCTCTCCTGGATTGTGCTGACCACCACTGAATAGAGAGTTCAAAGCTAAATCACAATGTGTAACTTGATATTCCATGTGCATCTTCCCCTCTCCAATACACACCAGTATTTATTCCTAGTGCAGGAAGAAAGAGTTTAAATTGACACTTGTGCCTCTCTAGGACTCCTGTCCTTTTACTAAAAAAAAAAATAAAAAAAAATCCAACAATCCAGTATACTTTGCCTGCAAGTTCAAACAATTCTTGAATTTATGCCACTGAATTTCATCAACAGGTGGGGCAGCTTGTTGACAGCATTGTGCTTCCTTCTCATTTCTCTTGTTTCCCCTCTACTGTCTTAATGAAGCACTGCTGATGGCACATTGCGAAAGAGTCTTGGCACAAAATGGGACAGAAGGAAGATGCTCACACAAAGATTCATATCTGCTGTGGTTCTCAGTCTCTCTGCTTCATGATACAAATATTCCTAGTAAAGGAAAGGGTCAAGAGAGCTGACCGAGGCTAGAGAGACAGGCTGACAACCACTGTTAGCTGGACTTTTACAAGAAGCTAATGGGACCAAAGAGAACAGTATTTTTGACCCTAGAATAACAGCTCCACCACCAGCAATACTCAAAGGAAGTGGTGACTTATGGGAAACAAGTGGGAGGGGAAGGGGTTCTGAATTATGAGTTAAACTGGAACCCAGAGAGACAGATCTAGAATATCTGAGACCTGCTACCAACATTGTTGGTAGCATTGTTGTTTCCCAAAATCAGGCAGAACTTGGCTCTGCTTGTAGAGGCTAAGAAGACTGCACCATCCATCAGTCTGGATATAGGAGTAGCTGATGTGCCCTGCTTTGTTTTCTTTCCATACTATGGACACTCATTCCCGCCAAGGGCACCCTCCCACTCTATCCATGGCGTGCCTTAGAGGTACAAAGACATTTAATTCCAGAAAAACTCATGCTTTGCTCTAAGGCAGATGAACTCCAGACAGCAAGAACCACTGGGTTAAAATACTGGTTACACTTTATCTCCCAAAAATGTTTAATCTGATTAATTGCTGTAGCAAGGAGTGGGAGTGACAGCATTAGGGATTACTTTCATACCAATACAATGGATAACAACTAATGTTCTTAAGCACAATTTTTTGAAGATATATTTTTCAAGCCATGACTTTATTAATCACATAATATATAAGAGAACTCAGAGAGCCACAGGTGTTACATGAAAGTTTCATCTCCAATAGCTTTCCTAGTTACAAGAGCAGTTGAATCATTCATCTCATTACATATAAGACCCTTGGTATTTTAGGGCTGCTCTAGCTAGGTGGAAGAGAGAGAAAAAAAAGCTGTAGTAAACTGGTTAAGCTTAAATCCAAGTAAAACCATGGATTTAAAATTAATGTGCACTGTGTAGCTCAATTCTTTTATTAATAAAACTGCATATTTTCTTTAAACCTGCAACTCAAAGCCCTTAATTTTTGTATTTCCATGGGGGTTCCTCCTATATAGCTTGACATTTAAAAGGCCCTCAGTCATAAACTGTCTTTTGTTGCTAATTTCTAACTGGGTGTTTACATGAAGCTGTCATTGCTCTTGAGAACAATTAAATATCACCCCAGGGGGTCCTGCAAATTCATTCCCAGTGATTCTGCAGAGCACTGAGGCGCCCAGATCAAGTTCTCCAATTCGACCACAGCAGAATTTTCAAGACACAGAGGTATTTCTGCCTACTTCACAGCAACATTTTAAGACGTGTAACACATTTTACTTCAAGGATGTGAATGGAGAAGTGTCAGAAGGTTGAGAGATTTGCCCAAGGTCAGAAGACAGCCTGGGCAGAGTCGATCTGCAGACTGCTCAAGTTAATCCCTGGCAAGGCTGTATTCACATGTAAAGGAATGGTTCCCAAAGTGGCACTTCTCACACATATGAGGCCTCTCCTGCACTTAGACTGGACAGGAATGAATGCTGGTAGCAGGATATTAAACTATTTGTATCCCTGCCTGCCACAACGCTAAGCTGTGATTTCTCCCAGCAGCATAAGAGCCAGGCCTCTTTCCTGAGGCAAAACCCCCAGAGGAAAGGAGCAGCCCTCCCAGTGCTAGCCTGGCCAAGAAGACGGATGCCCCTGTGTCTGGGGAAAGAGCTTGCCAGGCTGTTGCAAGGGACTTTTCTTCAGAAGAAACCCTGGCAGCCTGAAAGGTGTTTTCACCTCATAAAAGGGACCAAACTAGCTTTTTTTAAAAACACCAACTCCTCCTCTATAATAAATTCCCATCCAGAAGCCAAGTTCTTTTTCCTGTGTGCCTCATTCATAGTGAGCAACAGCACAGCAGCAGACAGAGGCCATTACAGAGCTATTATATTTTACTGCTAGGCAATCACTGATTGCACACAGGAAAAACTAATATCAAAGAAGTTCCTACCAACAGCTGTTGGAAGGAAACATCACAGTCATGGTGTCTAGACATTGCTGGGATGCCCTAAATCAGACTGCAGACGCAGGTCAGCCCTGTACTAACAAAAGTCTAACCAAAGTGGCTAAAATGTTGGCTTGCCATTAAAGGGGCTTCAGCAGCAGCCAGTTTGCCAACACTCCAAGCACAGCTCAGGTTGCATGGCTTTGGGGATTGCCACCAGAAAGGCAGATTGAAAAACTCAAGGGCAGAGCAGGAGCCCCACGGCTTCAGTGGAGCTGAAGTAGCCTTGGCATGGGCACAAAGAGGATAATCTGAAAGGCTGAGAATTTGCCTTCTTCTTGTCCCTGTGAAACAAGGGCCTCCTCTGCAAGGGGTCCTTGTGGAGGGGAACTACTGCCATCCTCAAACAGGTTTCCACCCTTTCTCCTCATGGGCCCTAAAGCCAACTGAGGTATGCTGTTAAAAGGAGGGGACAGCCCTGGCAACAGGTGCTTCTGAGTGTGGGTAAAATCCACCACAGCTTCCATGCCTGGTTACTGCAGGAGTCATCCTGACTCACAGCCCCCTTTCATTAAATCTGACAAAGGCTATTGGAAAGAGGCAAGGTGGCACATCACAAATGGAACAAGCTGCTGTAACAGGCATGGATAAAGACAGAAGTTTAAAAGGTTTCCTGAGCTGATAGCAGTGCACACAACTCCCTTTTTCTCCTGCTGTGCCACCTTTGGGGCTGCCAGCCAAACTGCGGTTCCCCAGGGGCTGGGAGCAAAGCACAGTGTGGAGTGAGGATGGCTGCTGGCACCACATGGCTCAGCAGGGACCAGCCATCTGCACACCGAGAGGCAGCAACTGGAATCTTGTAATAGCTACGTGCAGGGAGGGATTTTCCTCCAGGGAATTTGTCCTGCAGTCTGCTTTACTAGACTTACCTGCAGTAGGAAGCAAACATACTGAAAGATTTCAGACAGCTGTGGGGAATTAATAGGTGTTGGAGTTTCCTGAGTCTTTGCTTATTACAGGGTCAGCAGTGAGCTCCTCCCTGTCCCAGTTGAAAGCTTAGTGATGTTGAGCATTTGTGGTGCTCAGAAAGCCCAAGGCACACAGCGCCCTTTCACAGGGTTTGGAGGTCCAACAACGCCTGTGGAATAGCTGCTTAACTCATTTTTCTACCACCTTAACCATGTAAAACTGCACCTCAGTGCACAGCAAAGTCATCCTGTGCACAGTATGTCTTTTTCTAAAATACAGCACTTGAGGCCCATCCTGTTGTGCTCAGTGGGCTACATAAACACAGACAAGAAGAATCCAAAGGAGAACAGCAGCCTTTGACAGACAAGCTTTGTCATGTGTAAGCTCCTTTTTACATGTTACACAAATATTATAAAGAAAAGGACAACACTTCTAATATCTAAGATGTCTTTAATCTAAGCCAAAAATCTACTTGGAGGCCTCTAATACCTGATCTGCTAGTGCTACATACAAGAAATGCAGAAGAATGAAATCATTGTATGACACTTCATATCAACAAATCTAAAGGAACTTCTGGTGTGCAACTATTTAATTGTTCCTATTCCACAGCCTCAATCACCTTACTACATTTTCAGTTTTCCTTCTGTTATTTAAATAAATCAATAACCCTCCTAAATTGCAGTGGGTCAATTCAAAGCAGGCTATATGCAAACGTAACAAGTTATTTTGGCAACCTGAAGTTCAACTGCAACAGCAATACATAAAAGACTGTTCCTGCCAGCTAAACCTTCTACAGTAGCTATGAAAATCATCAGCTGCTGCAGCTGCATTTCTAGAACCTTGAAGTCCTCAACTTCATAAATGAAGCATCACCAAATAGTGAAAATCATGATAATCAACTGTTCTAGGCCTGTTGCTTATTCATTGTGCTTTAGTTGCACACAACACACAATGAACTGGTTTTCTATGGATCCACATAATTTCTGCCTATAAGTCAAAGTTCCAGCATTAGCATGGACTACAGTTTTCTATGGAAATCAACCATTAAGAGCTTCATTTATTTACTCTCCTGGCACATCAACGTGACTTCCTTCAATAACTTCTCCATGAAAGTGCCACCCACAGCAATGATTAAAACCTCCTGAACACAGAAGTTTTGGAAAAATGTGGGTTACAGGAAGAAGATACCAAGGACCATTGTGTTTTATAACCATTTAGAAAGGGGAAGGAAGGAAGGAAGAAAAATTTTTGACAGGAATACATAGAATTGCAAGAGGACATTACAGGCCACGACAATTGAAAAACAGTTTGCCTCCCATGCCCACCAAGTCACCTGAGCATCTGGCTTCTTTTTGCAATACTAACTTCTGTTAGTGGAATGTTGCTGTTCTGGGAAGTCAACCTCATGCACAGCTATGCCAGAAAGGCTGACAGTAGTTATTTGTGACAGAGTTGATGAGTTGAAAAGAACGTAGCGTTTGGGGTTTTTTCCTATTTCTTAAAGGCAGCAAAACAGAACAGTTCAAGGACCTTTCTGATTTTTTTTTATCTTCTGCTGGTGAGGAAATTACCTAATATACTGGAATGACATTTTAAGAAGAAATGCAGCCAAGTGTCAGAAGGAGTAGTGAACTGTCCTCTCTCTAAAGACATGCTGGCATCTGAAACTATTTCTAAATACCTTGAAAATAGAGATACTTTAGTTTTACCTTTAGATTGACAGGTAAGGTGAGTAAATTTAAACTCTTACTAATAAAATAGAACAATAAGTATTTAATGCTGTTTGATTAAATAAAATTCACTAATCTAGAGGCTATTTGGTTACTTTTGAATAACAAGTCATATGTAATCATAATTAAAACTATACACAAGTGGGGTTGATTAAGGTTAAGGATCATTACCATTTCCTAATTTCTGAGAATGTGATTTTGTACACTTAGTCATCTTTTATTTTGGCACATTTAGATATACACACACACACAGGCATATCATTATTTCCTCACAGCTTTCTTGTAGTTTACCTATGTGAACAACAACAATCAAAAACCCTTAGAAAGGCAGAGTCAGTAGCTGGCTATTAATACTTTCTCCTTTTCTAAGCATTTTGTTCCATCCTCTATGCTCTCCTGTATTCATGGTTATTTTCTGTTCACACTTTTATCCTCTTCTTCACTCTTGCTTTCTAATAATGGTTTCTCATTTCTTTCTTTCTTTCTATCCTATTTTCCTTTCCTCATTCAGTCCAGATTTCATACCCCACTTCTCAAACATGCAGACTTCTTCACCTTTTCCACCAGGCCAAGTGCCCACATCTACGCAACAATTTAGGATTGTTCAAAACGTGGTTTCTGTCTGATGGTACCATTGGACATCAGATTGTATTGTGTGCCTATTATATGCACAGTGAAGTCTATAAATTCAGGCTCCATTTAATCTGTGGCATACATTGCTAAGGTCACTTTTACAGCAATGATGTTGGCAGTATCAAGTTATTAGGATTAAGATGTTTACACAAAGAGAATCCCAGTAAAGAAAAAATAAAAGTGTTTCTGCAGTAATACATGATTATAACTGATACAAAACACATACCCTATTAATCAGAGCATTAGTTAGGCTGCACAATGAAAGACCAATTATTTCTTTTCTAGCTATACCTCCTCCTGAAGTGACTTCAAAATCCTCTACAAAGATCATTTCAGCAGAAGTGGGAATTACACTTGAACACGAAGACTCCAAAGCAGCAAAATTTGATCATTCACATACACAGACTGTTAAATTACCCACAGAATTTTGAAAAATTTCTACTCCATGTTATTCATTAAATTAATGCTACAGGAGCTGGACTGTGCAAGAGGTGATTACACAGTGGAAGACACAATGTTCAACAGTTATTACAATACCAATAGGTTGAAACAACAGTACAGAAAGAAATAACTGCTGTCTTGACACTGTTTAACCATAAAGTCACTTCTTATACCAGAGAAAAATGACAAGCAATGATGATTACAAAAGCAGTTAGAGACTGTCATTATGCTATTTGAAATTAAAAACTAAACAACATTTTGACTTCCAAAACCTAGTCCATTATAAGATTCAGAAAGAGTTTGTGAACTAAAGAGCCAGCTTGAGACTTGCATTTTGTAAAATCATGAATCATTTGACACACGTGTTTGAGTTCAGACGTCAAAAATAGTTATGGAGCAAAAAAGACTTGGGGGAGAACAACTGCAAAGAGCTTGCCTCAATTTGCTCTTTTTTCGCACTCGTTGCAGGGACTTGAAATGAGAATAAAGTTGGGGAACTAAGCAAGCATTCTCACTTAGGAAAGTTGCTTCTGAAAATAGATGGTGCATAGGAAAGTTGCTTCTGAAAACAGATGGTGCATTTTTATTTACTTACAAGACACTTGTATTTACTTACAAGACACTCAGTGTCTTGGTATTCATAGCCACATTTTCACTGTGTCATCCCTGTGTAACAAGACATCTGAGCACAGTCTTGGGAACAAAGTTCTGATCAATAATCTCAGTTCTGTTTTCAGAACTGATTTCCCCTGCAGGAGGACATTTCTTCTGCAATGATTTTCTTATCCACAAAAACCAGACACAACACATAGATCCATGGGTAGGCAAAGCCTTTTCCAGTGGTTCTTTAATTAGTGTTTGTAAAGTACTCTGAAGGCAAGGTCTCAGAAAACCATTTAGCAGCAGCATCTTTCATTTGACTTGTTCATTTAGTTCACTAGAAATTACAGAACAGCACTGTTGCAGCTGACCCCAAAGGCAGGGCTGAAGGTAGATGCTCCTCAACCCACCTATCTTTCTCTCAGTATAATTAATTGCCATCTGGTCTGATCTCAGTCAAGAGCCAGCAAGGAGGTACTTGCACTAATCACAGGTAATACAATCACACCTGCATAATTAGAAAGTTAAAATGAGTACAAAGAAAAACAAGATTTAACTTGTAAAGAGGCTTTATCGTGCATTTTAATTGTCAAGCAGCCTGATCAGAAACAATGCAATGCCCACAGTGAGTCAACAGCCAGGTACAGGACTGGCCAGTGTTCATTGCCTAGTAGCTCTGTGTAGTCGGTATTTATGTTTGTTTACAGAGCAGAGAGGCAGCAGCAGTTAACTGCTTGGCAGGAGCAATGCTTCACACTTTTCACATTTGTATTTTTGGCTGCTGAGGAGGCACTAAGAGCTGAACACCATAAGGAACTGGGGAACTGCAGTGTTTCTGTGGAACACTATGAATACAACCTGAAAGTGCAGCATGAGGAAATTACTGGTGTCTTCTGCCAAGAAGCCTAGAAACTTGCTTATCAGTTGGTATTAATGAGCCAAACGTGATTAACACAAATTCAGATGTGTATCGGCTCTCCTCCCCCATCCCCATCCCTCCTTGCTTTTGCATTGAAACAAAGTCCTTATGCAGGTTGTACCTTCCCAACTATTCTTAGTCTATGCTCAGACAACAGGTACTTTGTTAAAACACTTCCTGAAGTTTGTTCTCATTAATTTACCAGCAGAATCACTGACTAAGGTGTTGCACTACAAGCTTACACCTCTAAGAACACTCCACAGGTTATGAAAGAAGTGAAACAAGGATGTAGTGACATTTAAAACACACTTTATACCTTTTCCCCACACTTTTTGCAGCACCCTTTGCATGATCAAATGTACTTAGAGCCTGAAGTCTATGACACAGCTCTGAGGGTTCTCATATATGATTTCCTGTGATCATAATTTCATCTAGGTATACAAAGGCAACTTGTCATTGATAAATTACATGTAAGAATTTCTGTTAATTACTACACAACCCTTGGGTAAATGAAAAGAACAAAACCAAAACAAAACAAAACAAAGATTGTGAACTTAATCACTACATAAGCTATAGCTACAGAAGTAATTTGTACAACTGAAGAGTAAACTAATTGACAGCTGTTAGTACCATCTTTGTAGTTAAACTTAGCCAGAGAAAGAAGAAAAATCTTAGAGCCTGCTGCTTTCTAATCATACAGTGACTGCTTCAGAGCCAAATCACCCTCACTACTAGCAAACAATTTCTGTTGCCAGGTGAGAAGTTAAGGCAGGTGGATACATGGTGTTTGCATGGGACACAAAACTCCATAGCAACAGTAGGAAAACTTAAAAGTTTTAACATGTAGAAGACAGCATGGTTAGGCTCCAAACCTCTGCAATCAAGATTCCACAGCATAATTTCTAAGTCATCAGTCCACTGGGACACCACTGCAGCACTAACATCATCCAAGGGAACAGCAAAATTCAGCTGCAGGTGGTTTAACTTGTGCATTTCTAAAAGTGACTGCAACCACGTTCTGAGGCCTTTCAGCAAAGAACTTTCTTAAGCCCTCTAATTACCACCAACAGCTGATTACTATCAAACCAAAGTGGTTTAGCCAGAAAAATTAAGTTTAAAAAAAAAAGCTGCTTTAGTAGAGCATAGTACTGGAACAGTTAAATTTCCAGTACTTTTACAGTTTTCCCCATTTTGTTTTCTCTTTGGATTACATTTACTTGTAATGTAAATGCAAAAGCCTAGGAGAAAATTTACTGCAAGTTCTTACTGCTTTTAACAAGCTTCTTTCCTAATTGATAAGAGTATTTTAAATTGACTTATGCAGAGGATAAAGTTACTTATACATGTAAAACATAACCAGTATTTTCCAGCAATGTATGTGGTACAACTTAAACAGATATGAATTACAGAGGATGCAAAGAGGCCATTCAAAATGTCAGAAGTATGCTAACTTCAAAGAACATATTTCTGATCTCTCCATTCTGAAGCTGTACTTTTACTACTGAGTAACATGCTTTAAGAACCCTATTTTTTTCACACCTACTTTAAAAGCTCTTGTTAGCCAGAACATTAACAAAAGCAGGCTATCTCAACTTCAGTTATTTGTACCCTCTAAATGTTTAATAAGGTATTCCCCCTCAAAGGCCACACTTACCACTGACAGGGAGAAAACTGCTCAGAGCTGCCATGGTCCTTCACAATGGTCAGAAGAAATCATGAAAATAAAAAGGTCATTATTGACTCCGAACCTTTAATGCCATATAGGAACATGACTCTTTTCTCCATATGCTTCTTGCATAGAAATCATTTAAAGCATTTCCTTTGCACAGTATTCCTGCTTCCTCAAGCTTTTTAGTACTAATTTACCACTCTACTGGCAAGGCAACTCGAGGCAGGTTACTTGAACCATACACCCTGCACCAAGCAATGCCTACTCACCCTTGCCCCTCTCAGGGCCATCCCACCTGACCCCAGCAGCAGTTCCTTCAGGTGCCCCCAGTAACCTTCACCCACGCAGCCCAGATTGCTATTAGTCCTGCTCTCCATCCCACTGAAGTTCACAGTAAGCTAAATATAAAGAGGAAGAGAATGCTTTTTAGTTCTGTTAAAATAAGACTCCTGCTTTTACCAGCTCAGAGCACCCAATGCTCAGGTCAGATTCCCTGCTCCTTGCAAAATTTTCATTACTCTGAATGCTATTCCTTTTAAGACTGCATTGAGGAATTACATTTTGTAATAAAGAGAGAAAAAAGGAACTTCAACTGAATTAGCTTCATGTATTAATCTCACTATTAAGCTACTAGCAAATGTATTTGCAGTGCTTCATTTAATATAGTTTAAGGAGGGGTAGGAGACGAGTCATACATAGCCAAATTTGTGTTACTCACATGTTTGGCTTGTTAGTACCAACTGATAAGCAAGTTTCTAAGTTTCTAGCACAGCTGTAAAACTTACCACATAATCATGGAATGGATTAGAAGGGAATTGGCTTGGCAGGGACCACAGTGGTCCAAGAACCCTGCTCAATCCAGGGTCATCAGGATTGTGTCCAGACAGTTCTTGAATATCTCCAGTGAGAGGAGATCCCTAGGTATGCCAGAGTTATCCCCTCCAGCTTGGTTACTCATGTTCAGGTGGCACTTCCTGTGTATCTGTATCTGCTGCTGCCTCTTGTCCTATTGCCTGGCCCCACTGAGAAGAGCCAGGGAGGGAGACTCCACAGCCTCTCTGGGTGATCTGTTCCAGTGCTCAGTCATGTGCACAGTCAGTGAGAAACTTGCATTAAAAAAAATCAAACCCAGGAGATTAAGTTTGAAACTGATGATCTTAGAAGTGTTCTCCTTTTCATGTTCTTTCTTTCTCAGTCACCTCTCTTCTCCAGCACATTCCTACCCAGACGTGTCTAGATTTTCTGTGCTTCTGTTTCACAATATAATAGGGCACTGGTTAAAGAGAAACTTCCAGCAAAACAGCAGTTAGTATTTTGTCCTATGCCTCTCTGCCCTTCTCCACATTTCCACTGGATCAAAGCAAGTCACCTAGTTTTGGGTCACTTTCAAAAGCAAGACAAGTCTTTCTCCTTCTTTACTGTTGTCCTTCTCAAGTATTGTTTGCTTGTTCCCCAAGTTTTACTGTCACTTCCACTCCCCTCCATCCCTCTCCCACCCCCAGCGTGCCATTACAGAGGGTCACCATGGAAACAGCTTGCAGGGAGATCCCTGTGCTAATTGTTGAAAATATCCTGATTTTTATTAAATCTCATACAATCATTTGGCACTTCAAAATTTATCAACACACTACCCTACAGCAAGAACTCCAGTGCTCTGTCCCACTCCATTTTGTACTCCTACAGCTCCAACATCCTCTGGACATATGCTGATTTGGTTTTGAAGGACTAGGGGAGACTTTGGCAGTTGAGGAGTCACCACCAGTGGGAGAAATGCTGAGATAAATGAGCTGACAAGCTCTGTATGACTGCCTGTCTCTCAGACAGCAAATTAACTCTGGGTTGGGACAAACCAGATCTCAACAGTGAGAATGTGGTATTTTGTCTTTGAGCTACTTCTTCAGCAGAGAGCCTAAACTTACTCTTGATATAGCAATTTGATAGCTGAATTTTTAGCCATATAATTCACCTTAACAAAGAGAAAAAAATAGACATTTACATTATTTTAGAGATAGAGAACAAAATTCAGTATTTTTCTACTTATAATTCCAGTTTATGCTTCCACATTCATTCATTTCATACCAGTGACTGACAAATACAATGACATGGTGACTGCTTTTTATTTCTTGTAGACTTTCACAGTGATAGCCACACCAGGTACACAGGGGAGAAAAATGATTGCCTAGGGATGCTCTAGTACTGCACTGAAAACCATGTAAAAGTTACCTTCCACCTACTATTTATTCTGTATTTGCTTCCACATATATCTTGAGAATCAGTAATTCTCAAGAATTTTTAATTTTTGATTGTTGATTATTAGTTAACAATATCATCTTTAAATGACAGCTCTGTGCTTCCAGATGCTCTGGCCACATAACAAGAAAAGCTCTGGGTGTCAGAAGGCCACGTTCTGATTGCAGACCAACACACCACATGTGAGTGCATTCCAGTCATTCAGATCTTGACCAATTTGTTTTTCCTCAGACATAATGGAAATCCTAACTGATCACTCATCATTGCAAAATTATTCTATGTATTATGTATGATTTAGCTTTTGAATAAATGTGAATTAAATGTTGTAAGATCAATTATCACTTCTCATATAGAAGCCGGTAAAAATTCATTTTGCCCTTTTCTGAAATTAAAAATAACTTCCCTTCAACTAATCACCATTCTGCAGTTTTCAAAGTCTGTTACTCTTCTTATAGTTTTTGACTTGTTATTATCTACTGATGGTGGCGCTAAGAGATGTTGCAGGCTGAAAGTCCATTGTCATTTATCTTGTGCACTGCTTGGATACAGCTATACTTCTTACTGAACTAGTGGATATAAATGGCACTATAAATAGACAGCAAATCTTTTAAATGTTTTACTGCTTTGGGGCAGTCTAACAGAAAGTCAAATGCTTTTGTTCTTTTTGTCACTTCATTGTTGATTTAGGAAGCTTTTCCATCAGATCATGCAGTAACTGTCAGAGGGGAAAGACTGCCTTCAAAGATTTTAATCTCAGCTATATTAAAAGAATGGTAATAATGCCCTGCAATCCTTATATAAATCTTTATCCAAAGAAATGAGAATGTTACATATTATTTTCTGTAAAGAGGAAGTCAAATCTACACATACTTTGTCCTATTTTTCTCACAAATATGAGCACAACAATATGTCTGGCTTGGTGAAGCAGTTTGCACTGACTTATGGTCACAGGAAGGTAATGATGGATTTACTCAGCTTCTGTACCTGCTTGTTGTCAGAGCTAGCTTTCCATCTGGGAGGACAGACCTGCTCAGCACCTATAGCCTTCTTCTAGATCCACTCCCAGTGGCTGGACGAGGGGCAGTTAGTTTGAACATGTTTCAGCTGTGAAGGAAATGAGTGTCTAGGTTCATGCATGAATCTGTCCTTCCAGCATGCACCGTTGGAAGCAGGAGATTTAGTTACTGTCATCAGATCTGTTCCACCTTAGCTGCTCTCACCTCTGTGCACAGCCCACATGAAACACGGCTCTGGGTGGAGCTGTAGCCTGCAGGGACAATCCCATTTGCCTCTCGCCCGGGGCCCCTGCAACATCTCACTCCACTCTGTTCCTGTCCATCTGGACTCCTCCTCCTCCTTCCACTGCCCAGAAACTGAGGAGCACCCGGTAACTCTCATTTGTCAGGAGGAGGAAACTTTTCCTGAGAAAGGCAGAGGTTGTCTCCAGGAAATAACAAGGTGCAACACACTAATTTAGTGAATGGATTTGCTAATAAAAGGGATGGCAGAGGAGACCATTCAGATGAGGATTACCAGGGTGCAATGACAGGCCTTGCCTGGCTGATAATTACTTAAATTATTTGCATACACACCGACTTTACTTTTATTACACTACTATTACTGATATCTTCTTAATCAAAAAATACTAGAATTTTACTAGCATTAGGAATTCAGCAACTGAGAGATTTCAAGAGTTAGTTTTGAGAGCTCTTCTATTAATGTAATAATCCTAACAATGTAATACTTACTGATTCTATAGATTCTAACAATGCTGATTATTATCCTTATTTGATAAAATATATGAACTGAAATAAAAAAATCCTGAAGCATGAGGTTTAGCTTATGTTTGAAGCTCCAGGTGACTGCAAATTTGCAGGTGACTGCAAATGAAGCAAGAAACAGAAGTGTTCCACTATAGGTTGCAGCAAAACAAAGGAAAAAAACTCCAGGCTCTTTATATAAGCTCCCTCCTCTGTTGTCCTCTTTATTTAGACTCAAGCTCTCTGTTCTCTCTAAGTTGGCCACGAACATTCACCAAGTTTAATGGGAGTAGAATCCATTTCAGTTTCTCAGTCAAACAGGTGACCCTTTTTACTGTGGCCTGTGCTGGGGACCTGCAGGTACTATTGAAAACACACTGTAAAAATGGGTGAATATATTGTTATCCATAATGGGGGGCCAAGACATAAAAGAAGCTTAAGCAGCTACCAAAGAACACAATACACCTTTAATTGGGACACCAGTCAGCAACAAGCGCAGTGTTTCACAACTCCTGTGAGTCAGTGGTCCATTTTCCTTCCTAGTTACATAACCAGTGATTTAATCCTTTTTCTATTTTAATTTTTCTCCCTGTGGAAGAGGTTAAAATTAAGCTGTTTTGGTGGATGTCAAAGAGCATCTAAAAAGTACACAATCTTATTTTTTCATCATCAAAATGTGACAATGGCTATTATTACTAATTGGCAACATTTCATATTTGTTATGAAATACACTGTTTTATCACCACTATATTCCCATTTATATTTGGCAACTTAATAGAAAAACACTAACATTCCCCAGCAATTTAAGGTCTTGTACCTGGAGAAGCAATTGTTATGGGTTTTACTGGTGGTGTCTGTATTTCTGAGGTTAAAGATGTTAAGCAAAATTCCATTTTTTCATTTCTATGTTTTTATCCTTATGCAATTTTACTTTATGTAAATAACCAAGTTGCTTTTCAAGGAGGAGCTGTAAAGCTATTTCTTCTATTCCTTTCAAGTATGGTAAAAGCCTTTTTTTTCTTTTTTTTTCCTTAGGAATGGTACATCTTGCTCTCAGTACTTGTTGAATAAGTAATTTTCAGTTCAAGGAGAGCAAGCGAAGGCAATTTAAACTAAGGCAGCCACACTGGTAAAATATACTCATGTGACTAGACTATGACAAGGACTGAAAAGATTACATCTGTTTCTGAATAGTTAGGAGACTTGGATATCAGTTTGGACTTGTCTGAGGCATGTAGGTAATATTTGGGGTTTTTTAATTGAATGGGGCATAGTGCAGAGACAAGCTGCAGAAGAGCCTTATCTCTTGCTACTTGCAAGTTAAACTTCTCTAGAAAAAAATTGCAGGGAAGGATTGGACCTCAGAGAACTTGTACCAAGAAATAAATGGAAAAATCCTGAGCTGAATGTAGCCTTATTTATTTTCAGAACAGTTCAAACAGTTGTGTAGTTGGGGTATGCTTTCACACACACCAAAAAAACCCCACAAGAATTTCAAAGAATATTTGCCCTCCTCTTGTGTTTGCAATGGACAATTTAATATAACCCCTAAATAAAAGCATGTGAGGGTGGGAAAAACTACCTTACAACGCTGTAATCATTATGCATCAGAAATCTAAAAGAGTAAACATTTTAAAAGGACATTTACTTTAGAAATTAAAGGAAGAAAATATAGTGAGGAATGTATAACATATTGGTTTAAGAAATTGACTGGTACTGTTAACCAAATTTCAATTAACTGAGCATTGAAAATACAGCATTCCACATATAAAATACTAGTGTCATTAGGTATTATCTCATCCACTGTTTTGCAAGCAGTACTTCTCAAAGCTGTTTTACCACATGTGGTGAGGAATGAAACAAGATTTGACAACTATATTTATATCCTGAGACAACATTATTGACAGTAGATAAGACTGGCACATTATGTGTCTTCACAAGAAAAGGACAAGAAAAAATATTCAGAAGTTTAAACAAGGGAAATTCTGCCTGCATAAATGGAAAAACAAAATTCATTTTGATAATGGTCAGGCTCTGGATTAGAGCCCTGAGAAACTGCATTCAAAAGTCAACTAGACAAAGCCCTGGGCACTTCCCTTGTAATTTAAAATTTGCCCTGGATTGCACAGGGGGTTAGCCTGGATGCTTAAAAAGTTCTAATCTACCAAAGGTTGTCCTAGTGCAAAATATTAATTTTTACATTCTGAAAAATAACTCTTTCTTACATGTACACCTATGCACACAATTTCTCAGTCCTATCCCAGAGACTGACAAGTTAAATTAAATTAAAAATGCAAATAACTTTTACATTCGGAAACATATCCATACCAATTTAAAAGCAGAGCAAACATAAGTGTGGCAAAAACTACACAGGATTAATTAGTTATGTATTTACATAACTATTTGGATTAAATCCAGTGTTTTTCTTCCCAAATTAATGAAAATACAGACCTGAGGAAACATGAAAGAGTACATTATATTTCAGTATTTTTCCCTCTGCCTTTCCTAGTTCAGGATTATTACAAAAGTCACAGAAGAAGATATAAAACCTACAAGCAAGAAAAATAATTTCTACCAGCTCTGAATATTTTAAAGTAAAACAAAACAAACCAGGAGGGAACACAAATAAGGCATTTGCAAATAAGTCAGTTACAATGTCTTTTAGATCTTTCCACAGAAAGTTTTTAGAATGGGCTCTCTCTGAGATAAAGTCAGCTATGCAGAAGCCCTCCTTTCTAGACAGGCTTACACTGAAGTTGATTATTTCTTAAACCATCAAGAACAGTGAAACTAAACTTCTCCCTTTATTGGACATTGATAAATCCTGCTGCCTAGGTGCAAGTAAGTTTTAATGGGAAAAAAAGATACTCATGACTAAGGATGTGGCCATGCTTTAGTCCCTCAGGTAAACCACTGTAAAGATTTACTGCTTTTGTAGCTATAGGTGTTTACAAGCAGCAAAATCTAGTTTAGAAATTGTATGACATTTAAAAGAAATCCTCCCAGAGTAAAGAATAGTAGGAGGATTACATTATACAAGGCAGAATGGACCAACACCGGGGAAGGAGGAAAGAAGTGTCTGCAAATTAAAGTATCACACAGAAAATTTATCTTCCTTTTTCTTATAAGTAGCTTTCATATTTACAGCTACAGATGCAAAATAAATAAAAGCAAACCATTTCTAGAAAATTAAATAGCCAACATGAAAACAGTCTACAAGTATTTATGAATGTTTACATAAATAATACCTGAAAATGGTAAAGCAAGCAATAAGATTAATAGCACAATCAACTAATTATTTTTAAAAAATCACCTGGAGTTTTGGTCTTCTCAGTTACTTTCATCATTTAACAATTGAAATTATATTGCTTTGAAAAAAAATTGCAAGAATATAGTCTGAATGAGAATATAGTCTGAATTATCTCTGAATGAGGTATGTGTTTTATTATTTTCAAAATTCAATCATGTACTTGGTATATAAATCACTTGAGTTATTAGTAAAAAAGATGAGAAGGTATAATACTTTTTCAACAAAGAACTGTTCTCACATTCTAGACCTTCCTTGCTACTGTACATCTCTCCATTCAACATTAGAAGTTCCACAATAAAAAAAACCCAAACCTTTGGTATTATCTAAATAAGTATTATGCACATGACTGAGTTATTGCAAGACTAGAACAAACTTGAGCAATGAGGTAGAAGATTCCCTTCTGTCAGAGAAATACAAACAGTACTATGTATTTGAATTCAGCTCTTTGAGTCCCTACCTGACCGTAGGTGTTTCCAAAGATTCTCTGGAATCAGACTGGAGCAACAGGATCCTCTTGAGGATGATTCAGCTTCATTGAAGCACCACAGCCTGGAAGTGCTCACTCTGATTTGGCATCACAGCAAGCTTAGGCAACCAACTTAGATGTAGAAATCCACCTTTCAGGTATGTGAAATCAAATGAGATTGTCTTTGCTTTGCCACAGCTACATAAATGAGCAGAGTATCTGTTTACATCTGATTCTGTAACAGGCAATTATGTTTCTTACCCGTGCATATGTAAGACTACACAAGAGCAGGGTACTTCCCCTCTCCTGTGCTACATGATCTGCATTAAGCAAGCATTCCTGAGAGACACTTCTGCTACCAGCTAGCTCCGTGATTGTTTTATATTTGATTGAAAATTTGCTATTGATATTGACACCTGGCACTACATGACTTATGCCTAATAGGTGACAGAGAAAAAGTAAGGAAAGCATTAATATAAAGTTTAGCACCTGAATCACTGACAGCACTCAAGATACCACTCTGTTAAAGTGTTAAGGACCAGCTAAGTGCAGCGTAAGGATCTGATCTTATAAATTCTTTTACTCCCACCACACAGAATCTTATCAGTCGTTCATATGCACCATTTTCCAACCAGACCTAAAGAAAAAGCATAAAGAAACCACCAGAAGAAGCAAAATCAGCCAGGATCAAAATGTCTCCAATTTTGCTTTCCTGCTAAACTCCCTTAACCCCCTTTCCTAGGTTATCTGTTTGCTGTTGCATGGGTGAATTGCACTGCAGAGCTGATGAGGACAAAAAGTATTAATATAGCATTCTGTACAATTTGTCTCCTACAGTTTGCAAGCAGCTGGAAAGGACTGACCAAAGTGATTATGCATGACTGGTAAAGTACTTTCATGTCATTGTGTGTTACAATGTTTGCATAAACATTTTATCTCTCAAAAGAATAAGAAGGTGAGCCCCTCTCCAGCAGGAGCACAGTTCTGTTTGCACACATATTTTTGATAGTGTATTCCACATGATCATTAGCAGACGCTGCACAGAAACAATTCATGGATTTACTGTGAAATTCAGTTTGAGCAACTAAGTTCATGACTAAAAGTTTACTTCTCTCTAGGAACTAGACATATATTGTTTCTTTTTCAATTGGATAAAGACAGGGTTGGAACTGGACAATCTTTGAGGTCCCTTCCAACCCAAATCATTCTGTGATTCTATGAAACGTTTCAACAGCATAAATATTTCACAGTATTTTCATGTTTTCCTTTTAGGAAATAAAAATGCTATAAACATTTGAAAGTAATTCCCCTCATTGGATGTAGAATGCAAGGCATTATCCTGCAACATGCTAAAATAAAAGTTACTTTTTGGTAGGTTATAGCACAATTGTGCTTATTTCATGCTTTATTGAAGAATGGTTCATATAACAGCATATCCAACTAAGAGACTATTTGTTTTTAGTATCCAGTTGATCTAGAGATACTGCAGATGGATTAAGTTTGTTTAGATTTATACCAAAATAATAAAGTTGCTGACATGAATTCAGTATTATAAAAGCTCCAGCCAAATCTTCTAGTGTTAATTAAACATAATCAGTTAAATACATCCTTGTAATTATATCTAAAATTAACTCGGACCCTACAGGGAGTCTTGTAAATTTGTCACTGTGTCAAGTCAAAAGCATTTACAGCATTCAGAATTTCACTCAAATCTTCTGTGACTATTTTAGGAATGTAAAATTTGAACACGAGAGCAGAACGGAATCAATCAGAACACCTGCTAAACTTCAGTTCTCAAGATCTTCATCGATATAAAAAAAATAGTTTTAAAAATAGTTCAGAATATCAAGCAGACAGGATATTTCTTCCTTCCAATAACTCTGCAATGGACCCCATTTTAAGCTAAGCAATACCTATTGGAGACCAGCATACTGAAACAATATTACAATTCCATTTATCTGAAATGTTTGGAAGGTTCACCAGCATTGTTAGTAATCACTGCAGACTATTCCTGTCATCTGGCAAGAGAAGAGAGCACAATTTTGATTAGATCATGTTAAACTTTTTTCAATTCAGCATTAAACTTGGTTTTTTGAAGTGCAGATGCTAGAGCACAGTAGGGAAAAGCATTTTAAAGGACTTCTCTTAATTTTAGCAATAACTGCACAGTTATTCATACATAAATATGCATGAGCATGTAAATAGAGTGTATTTGCAACAGTAGCTTTGACCTTAAGAAACAAATAAAAGGTGTGTGCAGAAAAGAGAACTGCTAAGTGATTTTATTATTTATTCATATTACAGTATGTTTTTCTTCATGCCTAATACCAAGGTTAAATGTATTCTTGAAATGTGTACATCATTTTAATAACTGTTTACATCTTAGGTCCAAGAGAGCCAGAACATTCTCCTGGGACAAAATATAAATGTGACTTTAGTTAGACATCTTTCTCTCCCTGAGTACTTTTTCATTTTCTATTGGAGACAAATAGTGGTGAATAACTGAAATCTTCTTAACAACACTGTAGTATATTAGAGGAGGGGAAAAACTGAAATTTAATCTAAATTTTAACATAGATTTCTTGAGGAAATTACAAAATTTGTATCTACAATATGAATGAAAAAAGAGGGACCAGTTCAATATATCTGAAAAATTGTTTCATGAAGTGCTCTCTATGTGCAAAGTACAAATGGCCTCTGGCATTAGTGGAAATCAAATGCAGAGATCTGGTTTTCTGTTCCCTTTTTCACTGTACCATCTACTTTTGTAGCAACCCAACCCTGCAGATATGATTGCACATAACTGTTAGAAGTGGACTGTGACGTACATTTTACAGCAGGTAACAGAAAAAAGAGAGGGGTAAGATAAGCTATTTAGAGATCAAAATTTGTGTGACAAATGTTCATCTGAGTTATCTAATTCCCTTCATCATGTTGGTTCAATAAATGTATCTTTACTTGATATAAACATATGCAAGGCAGTTTGAAATTAAACCATTTCCTGTACCTTTGCATAGAAATAAAAACAGGAGGAAAAGCCCTAATTCAAAGCTAGCAAGTGTTCTCAGCATTGCAGTGTGGTCAAGTTTAGAAGAAATATAACACCTAGAGTATCAACAGTACTGCTAAGGCATAGGTGGTAAGCAATTTTTCTAATAGAAAGAAAAGTAGCAATCAGTACAACAGAAATCAAAATCAGATTTTGCCAAGTTAGCTGGAAAGCTTCTAGGTGTCTGTACGTGGTTCATTACTTTGTGACTTAGGACACTGCATATCTAATAAATATACTGAATTAAAAGTTCATCAAAATATTTGTCTATCTAAAAACAGAAGATGCCAGCCTTGGAGGCTTTAGATAGAAATTTTACTGGCAGCTTTCTAGAATCTTGACACGTGTGAATGAAGTCAAACCAGAGGAAACAAGCCACAGCTGAGCTTTCTGCTGCAAGCTGCAGCTTGCTTACTGACCTTGCAAAATGTCAGTAAGTGCAGAGATTACTTCATGCACTATTAGTCCCATAATTTTATTTTCACTCCCTCCTTGCTAAAGTTCACATCTCCTCTTAATGCCCCCCCAAGATCTCACATGCATGCTCTAAGGGGCTGCAGTCACAGACATGCCAGGACAGAACTACAGCAACAGCCATGTCAAGGATCACAGAAACTACAGTGAATATTCTCATTGCATTTGTACAGTTTAGAGATCTGAGTTCACCATAAGAAATCTGTATCAGAGGAAGGGCTTAGTTTGCACAGTGACAGCCTCACCCAGCATCCAACTGTTCTGACAGCAGGCAACAGCAAAAGCCTAAGAAAGATTGTAAGAAAACAAAGGTATTTGTCCTTCCCTATATAGTCATCTGGTCATAAATCACTTGTGGTGCAAGAAATTTAAACAGTCACAGAAAGACTTGGGTTAGAAGGAACCTGATCTAGTGAAATTCATTCATAAATTCTGGGATTTGAGGTAATATCTCTATCATTTACCAGCTCATTCCAACAGGTCAACAGCTCTTTTTCGTGCATGAAGCTTTGTAGTTGTTTTTCTGCATCCATGTAAACACTGGTTTTTACAACACATTGCAGTAGAGCTCCCCAGTTTCACTATATAAGGCACAAAGAAATGTGTCTGCTTTTTTCAATCTCTCTCTCTTTGCAGCTCCATTTTATAACCCTGATTTCTTGGAAGCAAAACTAATACTTGAATGACAAATCCTAAAGTAATTATTCCCTCTTCATCTTTTCCATGCATTTTCACCTTTCCCTTCTGTTTCCTCTTTTCCTTTTCCTTTCATTCCCATGGTACTTAAATGGTCTTTATATTCCAGACACATGGAGTGAGGAGGTCCTATCCATATTGCAGTGCAGGATCCTTAGTTAAGGCGGTAAACTCAGAGGAAATCAGGGACAATTTCTCTAGAACCTCGTGCCCTTCTGTTGGAAGTATCCCCAGGGCATAACCATTGATGGTTTGCTCAAATGAAAGTTTTCTGATTAAGCAAATACTGGGCCTGCAGCACCTTCAGGGCTGGACAGTGTCTTTACCTGCCATGCAGGGTAAATTGTAGCTTTTCAGCACAGACAGAACAAACATTTATGAACGGCAAGTGGCCATCCAACAAAAATGCTGCTTGTTAACTTTCCATGATTCCATGATTCCATGGAGTTATCATCCTGAGACCAGTGGTGAAGGAAAATGCTTGGGATGATGTTTGTTCCTAAGCACAAAGGAACTAGGCAGTCTTCATTTTCCCGTTTACATATTCAGCTCTTCCCAGTGCTCCACCCTTTTGCAAATCAGTGCACAGTTCACTCCACAGTGAGGAATCCACTTCTGTGTACTCAGCAGGACCTGCCTCCTGGATCACTCACAGCAGGCAATCATAAGCAAGGGAGAGAGGAAAGAGTCTGACAACAAATGGAAAGAATCATTTCCTCTAACAGCTGAGTTTTTGACAAACAAAGCGTGTTTTCTTATCCCTAGCAATTTTCCACTAAATATACAACTCATGGTGCATATTCTCTACTGACTGGACCAAAAAGCTGCAGACAGAATGTACCCACCACATTCAGACAGATCTCTTGGCTGTCTGACCGGAGTGGACTGTCTGTGAAAAATCAATTGGGTCTTTAGGGATTTTATTCCAATCTCCCCATAGTCTTTAATGGACACTTGGAATACCTTTAAGGATTCAGACTCCATTAGAGAAACAT
Source organism: Anthoscopus minutus (assembly GCA_013399455.1). Lineage (NCBI taxonomy): Eukaryota > Metazoa > Chordata > Aves > Passeriformes > Paridae > Anthoscopus > Anthoscopus minutus. The sequence goes on along the minus strand of VWYI01020956.1, from coordinate 1,570 downwards.
TTCTCCCCTCTTTCCCCTGCACCCAGTCTTTGTTTGAAAAATCTGACTTATTTCTGCAGTGTTTCAAAGGATTGGAATGTCACAAACTCTGCTCCAGTACACAGCAATAAGTTTGGGAGTTTGGAATGCCAGATCAGAATATTGATCCCTCTAAATCTCTGCTCTTTCTCTCATTAACATCAGTTTTGTTATCTGTGTGAAAACTTCCCTACCTGGATAGAAATGGGTTTTTTATCCACTACCTGGAAAGTGAGGTATACCCTAATCAAATGCTGCCTACAGCTAACAAAACAATATTTTCACCCTCAACTCTTTCAACCCTCTTACTACTGGACTGATTTTTAAATACATATTCTTTTATGTTTGACACTAGTATTCATTAATTTTCTGTACACATACTGCATTCTAGATTTCACTTTAATTGCAGAGTATCATATTAAAGGAGAATACTATTTTTCCCTGGTGATTCTCTAAGTAAACCTACCACTAAGCTATTAAAAAATAGTGAATCTCTTATTCAGATAAAAGTTAACCTCATAATAGAAAACAATAGCATTTATCTCTTAACCAAAAGTACACTGAGGCAATCACTGTTTCAGCAACATATTTCTTTTCAGGAAATTCAGTCTAATTATCAATGGAAATATAGCAGATCACAGCCCTTTTTATCCACACCAATAAAGCCTTTTCATTCTTTCCATTTTGGAAAGAAACAGAAGCTTTGCAAACACACAAGAGTTTAGGCTAAGAAATTTGAGTAAACATGAAATATTAGCAAAGAATTTATAGTCTATCATTTGCACCAAGTTTGCCATTTCTATCAGATGAGTTACCACTAAGTGTTCAGTTCAGCTCACTTTAGCACAATTAATTTTTGTAAATAAAGATCATATTATATGAAGAAATAAGGAAGGCAGGTCACTGGTAAGATCACATACAATAATATTTCACGGAATTTGAGGAAGGAACACCAGAGTTAACCTGAAATTTACCAGCTTTACTTTTTGTTCTGAAAGTTCGGGAAACATAATGCCACAAGCTTTTCTCACTGTAGCAGTGCAGATGGAATTGATGAAAAATAAGCTTATGAACTGCAACAAAGTAAGTACTGTCTATGCAGTAATTCTGCCAGAGATTAAAGGACACTTGTTCTGTACCATAGGACTAAAAAGAAATTCGTTTTCCTAGGAAATTGTCTACATCAGATGCTTTTAAATTTATCGAGAAAAGCAGAATGTTCTTTGCATGACAAGAATTCATAGGCATTCATCATAGCTGTGCTATTTTATTCAAAATAAAGCCTACTATTCCTCAAGCAATATTAAGGGCCTATAAATTAGGAGCTTTTTTCTAAGTTTAATAATTCACAGAATCACTAGGTTGGAAGAGACCTTCAAGATCATCAAGCCCAACCCAGTCCTAACACCTCAACTAGATCATGGCGCCGAGTGACACATCCAGTCTTATTTTAAACACATCCAGGGATGTGACCTCACCACCTCCCCGGACAGACAATTCCAGTACTTTACGATTCTTTCCATAAAAACGTTTTCCTAATATCCAACCTATA
>VWYI01020948.1:3834-41333 GCA_013399455.1 Anthoscopus minutus | reverse complement strand
GTTTAGCTAGTTCTAAACCCACAACAATAATGGAAGACACACTGCTTTAAAGGGGAAAGGCACATTAAGGATAGGAAGAGGAAGGTGAGTTTTCTTACTGCACACTGCAGGAAAATGGGGCACGTGGCAGAGGCTCTGATTTTTGTGTGGATCTCTGACACAACTTGCTCTAGACTTCAAACTCCAGATTGGCACAAAGCAGCACACACTGGGTTTTCCAGTCAAGACAGACTAGGACAGTTTTTTGCACCAACATTAAGAACTTTATAACTATTCAAAATCAGCACCAGTGGTTGGATTAATATTTTAATAATTACACACTTTTTACATTATGAAAATAAATCATAAATAGTGTAAAAATAATTCTGAAGATCAACTTCTCACAAGCAAGAAACAAAACCTGAAGTACAAAACTGAAAGAAAACAAAACAATATTCAACTGAAAAACAAGGAGAAATTTTAATAGTAAAAACAAAAGCATGCTGTTTGATCGGGTTCAATTAAGTCAAGACCAGTGGCCACAATAAAGTGGTAAATAGTAACAAATTAAAATGGGTGATTAAAACCTTGCAATTCTTTACACTACTCATCAAAAGAGGTCTCGTGACATATTTACAGCGCTAAGACACTCAAAATATTTCTAGTATTGATAATATGATGCTGACCCATGTGTTTTTCCCCCCAAGCATTGAAATCCTTGCCAAATTACTTTTCTTTTTTCTCTTTTTTTATCTCTTCTTTCTCTTTTTTTAATCTCTTCTACTTCATTTACGAGACCATTTGCAATACAAAAATAACGGCACATACAGATGAACTTAAAAAAGTAAAAAATACAAATAAAAATATATAATATTTTCCAAAGGAAAAAGTCAGATACATACATCTTAGCAACATTTTTAAAGTTGTGTGATATTTTCCCAAACATGTACAATAATATAAGAATATCCACATTTATGTTAATAATATGTAAAACATTCCTTCACCAACCCAATTCTCCATAATACTTCAGAGAAGTGTGCAAGTACCAATGGGATCTGGGAAATTCATACAATTTCTTTTTTAAATAGAAACAAGTAAAACACTAAAGGTCCCAGGTTAAGGCCCCCTGCTTTCAAAGAAAATTCAATTTTGAAGCAGCATTGATAATTGGATGCATTTAAAAACAAAATGAAACAAAAACAACAATCCAAATCCCTTTTAAAATACAAACTCCACTTGTTCTGTAGAGTATCTTTTTCAGAAATGATGGTGGCAGGCACTTGTTTCTAACTAATGAATCCAACCACCACGTAAAACACTTTAATAACAGAGGGTGCAAGAAAACCTTCATTTGTTCATTACAGCAACATTGACATCCATAAAAACAAATTGCAGAAAAGAAAAAAAAATCTGTGTTGGTTTTACCAATTCCAGTCACCAAAATAGAAGTTTTGCAATGACTACGAATTAGACTTTCTTTTGACCACTATCTTTGCAGATGTGTTTTGTGTGATTTTTTAGTGTGAAAATTTAGGAATCTCATTAGGTAAAATACAGAGATTTAAAAATGAAATTTAAGATGGTCAAGCAGCAGAGATCAGGAAATTTGAAGGGAAGGGCCAACTTCTGCATGCCTTCAACCTCTTCATCACTTTCAATAAGCAGGCTGACAGTATCTCTGCAGTTCTTACTGAAGTAGTCCTGATTTAGGCAAAACCCACTGCTGAAGGTGGTTAATATTCCCCTCATTACAAAGCCTGACACCTGGGTCCTTCCTCCTGCGTGTCTCAAAAGAGCTTTGCAAGGAGAGGACCCATCTCTGTCCCCTGGTCCGTGCTGGGCATGGGGAGGGCACAGCCAGGGCAGGAGCCTTGCATGGCTGAGCCGGGCTCACCAGCGCAGTGCTGGGGCGGTCAGTGGGACAAGTCTCTCCACAGCCCGTGGGGATCCGGGATCCCAGCCACGTGTCCTGGCACAGCCCCCAGCCCTACAAGCACCACCATCCCACGAGGACCAAAGGTCTGCTGATGTCATTTGGGGCTGCTTTGTCCCTCTCGTGGCCTAACCAAGTAACTGGTGGCCACACGCACCCCGCCCGTGGCTGTGAGGCTCAGTGTAGCCAGTGCTAACTTTCCACACTGTACATCAACCTTAAAATTTATTCCTCTTCCAACTCTATGCTTTACACATGTGCAGATAAATGGATTTGATCATTCTGAAACTCACTCATACTACTTACATCATAGACTAAAAGAATATATAAACAGTTGGATGAAAAGTATCATTCTGCTTTGCTACACTATCAGAATATGACATCACGACCAGCAATAAATAAAAATATAAATCAAAAAATACATTGTATCATTGCTCTGTGATTTAACATCTCACACTTTACCTCAGAAAAAAGAAAAAGTCCAAACCATCCTGAAAGCTTTCCCATAGTTAGTCTATGAATATGAAGACAAGGATCATCTATGTCAGACATATTCCATACAGTGCTTAAAAGATTTGCAGCCTCTGTAGCAGGACTTCTGCACAATGTGGTTTTGATGCACTGGAACAAAGGATAATTGCAAAACTTCATATGAAACAAGTACAGAAAACTCTCAAAGAAACGAGTATTAATCATACTTGAAAAAGTCAGGAATATAGAAACTGTGTAGACTAATACCACTACACATTTCTACAACTGAAAAGACTGGTAGAGGAACTACTGTTCCTGTCACATACTAAACAAAACAAATCATATCTATCTGGAGGAAGGCCACTAAAAGATACAACAACACACTGGCAGTTCAAATTGTAGCTTTGCCATCAAAAGGAAAAAGATATACTAGCACCAGAATCAGTTGCTTATTGAACAAAATAAACATGTTGCAAGTCTTCACAGGGTGCTTTTCTTGATGAAATATTAAACCAAATTCTTTATTTTTTCTTGTAGTGACCATGCAACTTTTCTAGATTTGGTTAAGTTTCATTTCAATTCAATCTGAGATGCAAATATTAATACCAAAACTATGTATGTAGTTTAACCTTTCAAACTAAATTGCTTATCTACTGCTCACTCATGGTCATTTAAAAGGAATGAACATTTAATGATATTTAACAACACAAAAGCTAATAAAAGCCAAGTAAGATTATTTAGGAAAAAAAAAAGTATTCCTACCTGCTGGGAATTTAATAAAGAAATTAACTTACAAGACAGAAAAGAAAGCAAATAAAGGTGCTTAAGTGTTTCTTTAGTAGGGTCTCAGTGTCAGGGAGTTAAAGGAGAACTGAGTTTTGACTAACACTTAACAGTAGTGTCTCTAACTGTTTCCTGAATGACAAAACCATGGATCAAAGCTCTGCAAGGTTTATTGGTGCCATCTAGAAATGTATGCTAAGAGGGCAGTTAAAAAATATAAGCACACAAATTAAAAACAATAAAAAGGAAGTGCTAATGACAGCGTTATTTATCTTGTCGCTATTTCTTAAATGACTTGTGTTTGTGGACAGTCTCAATACGGAGTTGCTAAATCATCTATCCAGATAATAAACATCCTACTTGATTTTGCATGTAAATGCACTGAAGGACCTTTAAAAAAGAAATTCATCTTACTGTATAGATTGCCACTATTCGATATCTTAAAAAACATTCAGCTTCTAGTCTCCACATCTACTATATACCCAGCCAAATGTGCCAAGTCAGGACACTGATGTGAGAGTGAGCAACTCTCCTCTGCCAGGCAGGCACCTTGCTCCTCAGCCCGCTGGCTTTTTGAGATAGTGCTGCCTAGACAAGCAGGCTGAGTGGAGAGTCAGAGGTTTACACGGTGCTGCTCCTGTCCTCCTTCTGAGCAGTCGCCTTGCTGCTGTAACACCCTGGTAACATTTTATATTCCGTCTGTGCCACCTGAAAGTTTTCGCTTTTGTAACCATCACCATTCAAACAGGTTGACACTTGCATCTCTGAAAATTTAGGGAAAGCAAAACCTATTTCCTTTTATCTGTGAACACTTGATTATTTCTTACTATTGGAAAGATGGAACTGAGCAGTGAAAACACGTATGTATTCAGTGTATAGTTAGTAAGTGTATTAAGTGTATAGTTAGTATCTTTGTTAGTAAGATACTACTAATTGGAGTNTATTGGAAAGATGGAACTGAGCAGTGAAAATACGTATGTATTCAGTGTATAGTGTCAGATTTTTGTTAGTAAGATACTACTAATTGGAGGCCACTAAATTGACTTTCTGATCTAAAAATCTGGGTTTTCCTCAATGAAAATCTAAGTTTGACTCCAATATACCAAAATGATAATAAAGATTCATCAAAGAGAAATATTCCATTATAGTGGCATTTCCATTGATCTGAGATTGTGAAGCAACACAAAAAATGTGACACCATCTTCACATGATTTAGAAATGATGGAGCTAGGAAAAATGTGCATTCCAAGAAGGGCATAAGATGCCCTCATATGAATGGAGACAAGCTGTCTTCTTCAACTTCAATTTTGGTCTACATATGAAAGACAACTCTTTGAAAAACTAACTAAAAACGTTTGGGATGATCCTGCTATATACATTAGGAACAGAAGCGATATAAAAAGAATTTCCATCTGCCAAATATGGCACCATTTCTCATAAATTAATCTCTCAAACTAACTTCAGTGCACCATATGAAGACTCAAAATTGTAAAAAAATAACTCGTGGCAAAACTACAAATGTGCACAAATTACGCATTTCTAGCAATATAAAAAAGTGGAGAAGGAAATGTTTCTCTAAAAAGCCATCTGAACAGAAAGGGAGAAAAATCAACACATTTAACAGTGGAGCGTGGTGACAAGCATGTAGTGATAATCACACAGAATTGTTTCTCTCCAATGTTTTTTGAGAGACAGTGTCCACTAGAATCACCGTAACAACATAAAAGGAACAAGATGAATACATCATTTTGTGAAACACGAAAATAAACTCTTTTCTAGACTTAAAGGCTTCAAAGACTCTGAAATAAAAACTGTTAATACTGAAACAAGATGAATATGGGCCTTGAAAGTATTTTCTTCAATGCCATCATCACAAATGTTAAATAGATTATTGAAATGCATTCTTTATGGCAACAGTGACAGGAAAAGGAAACAAAACAAACCGTTGCTTCCAAAATCCCGTGGAGAAGTCCAGCTAGTTATGCGTAATTTAAAGTGAATAACCTGAAAACCACACCATGATACATACATCTCTGGTCAGTTCCATTGCTATCCTCCTCTGGAGGATGATGTGATTCATCCCCACCTCAAGAGTGCTTTCTCCTCCAGCAGTCCCAAAATACAAAATGCAGAGTAGATATACTCTGTCCATCCTCAAGTGAGGTTGAGAAGCTTCTGGTCTCAGGTGGTGTCTGCCATCAAATGATCCCTGCAGCACCTCTGTAAGCCTTTTCAAACAACCCACAGAGAAGTCTGGTTTCTTCTTCAACATTCTCTCCCTCTTGATGAAGGACTCGACAGGGCCTATCACGAATGTCTTCATGACCGTGAGCAGTGCAAGGCAAAACCGATGCTGACCAACAGGCAGGACCCTCTCTGATCAAAGGGGCCAAGTATCCTGCAAGACTGGAAAGCCATCCACCTGCAGCTGGAATGCTATTCCCCCAAAATTCAAGGCCTCTTTCTGTGCTCCTCTTGTTTATCTCTTTTTAGCAATGAGCCATGGTGTGACTCCCTTGAGATGACAAAAGGAAATTACTCAGAAGCTGGAATCAAAGGTCACCGTGAGCAGCCACTCATGATCACACAGCAAGCAGGTCTGGCACACAAACTCATGCTTTTAGTTCATATGAGCAGATGTGGTGTCATGAATCAGTGAAATATTTAAGATGGACATAGAAGCCAAGTCAGTAAACTCCAAAAGCAGCTGGTACGGTACATCTCATAGCATTTTGCTCTTATTTGGTCACAATTTCTTGTAAACTAGTTCATGGCACCCATTGTCCATGCATATCCACAAGCCAAAATATAAGAATTTACAGAAATATTAATTTATATTATTAATTATTGTTTCGAGATCTCTCCCATTAGAGAGACAATCTTTGCAGGTTTATCCTGCAGTTATTGTATCATCTAACTGCAGATGTAGGTGAAAAAAAGATGTATGTATGGGCTATTGCAAACAAGTAGAAGCAGCTACATGTAAACATATCTCAGACTTGTAAAATCAAATTTTCAGTTCTCAACTATAAATAAAAACGTGGAGCACTATATACACAACTTCATGCTTGTAAGGTTAGATTCATCACTGCAGAGACAAAAAGAGATACAGATTAATCAAATTAGTAAGTTATTTCAGACATCTCTTACAAATACATAGATAAGGCAGAGCAGCAACTATGGATAGTTATTTCCTCAGCACCAACTATCCTTCAGAGATAAATGCACCCAGGATTTCACTTATGCTTCATGTTTTCTGATATATTTTATGCCAGTATCCCTCCAACTACAGTATTCTGAATCTATGTTTTTAAATCAAACATGGTCTAGGTTAAATCTTTACTAAAATAATGTCATCAGTTAATATTGCCATAAAACACAAAACCCAGGAGGATTTATTGAAGAATGGAAAAGTAAGGCAAAAAAAGGTCAGGATATACTGTCCTTCTCAGTATCCCAGAAAACCAATATAATAATAGACAGATAGAAATACTTTACAAAAATGCTACATCCAGGAGCTTTTATAATGAATAGAAAGCACTGATCGTCTGCAGAAACCAAAGGATGTGTGAGTTTTCATGTGAAAAAAGAAAAGTCTTGGACTTTCCAGGAAACTAACATCAACTATTTCTATAGTACTGCCTCAATTAATTATTCTATATAAATTACAACATATCACAGGAACTACTGTCACAGAGAGGTCTGACCATGCATTGCTGGGTCTGCCTGTCTAGGAGGCTTTGAAGCGTATCTTGATACTGTTCAGCACAATTGTGACAGGCATTTCTGTGTGCTAAGGACATACTACTTCTGAAAAGAAAAAGCTCTGCCCATCCTACCTTTTGCCAACATCCAGGCATTGGTAATCCATCAGGACCCTGTTTCAAGGGAAGTAAAAGGAAAAAAAAAACAATAAATCCACAAAAAAAAGGTGTAAGTAAGTTTGATAGGATAGATATTTTGTCAACACTAGAATAGCTGAAGAATAGCTGTTAGAATCGCTGAAGCAGCTTTGACTTTCTATCTAAAAAGTAGCTACCAGTTAATTTATTTCCTCTTATTCTCAGAGTGAAGGAAAAGTCAAAGGCAAGAAGGTTTACACTGTACATACATGCACTTCTTTGCTATAATGATTTGTTTTTCTCTAAATTGTTAGAACTTCTTTATCAGTTTCTTATTGCTCCTAGAGCTCAGGCTACATGTTATTTTGAATATAACCTGTTTTATTCACAACAATCTGTATCAGAATGTACAAGATCAGTGAGGAAAAAAGAATCACTTTTATCTGGAGAGTATTGTTTTATGGGTCCCTCATACAAAGGTCACCCTGTGATAAGACAGCAGGACTTGAATTGGATTAGGATCTTTTCACTTTCAATATCAGTTTTTGAATGAAGCAGCAAAATCTTAAGGCCTGAATGTACCTTGAGTGCCACAGCAGAAGAAAACATCAGCAGTGGGAGCAGGGGAGTACAGCACCACTGATTATTTCAGTGCTTGGACAATATGGCCATCTAATTTCTTCTCGTGTTACTGATAGTCACTCCTTTCCTGTTGCTACCCTACCCTCATGTATCTCCATGCATCCAGTAAAATCTGGGCCAGCTTTTGGCCAGAGTCATACTGGTTTTCATGGATCTAATTCAAATTTACATGGCTGTCCAGGGTTTATTCAGGGAGTGGTATGCTCAGAATTAGGAGCACATACAATGTAACTAGGCTAAGCATAAGCAGAAAAAAATCAAGCCTTTACATTTCTTAGAATTTAGAATACTAATACTTAATGTTAACCTACATGTGAAGGTAACGGTTATTATGGATTTTTGAGTATACTTGCATGGTTTGATGTGAATGACTTGCTGCCTAAACAAGAGAGTGCTGCATGCTAAACAGCTAATTCTAGCAATTATCTATGAATAGAGTATTTTTTATCAATGATTGTTAGTGAATCTTCAGATATAAATGATAATACAGAGACAGAGAAACATTTTTAAATTACAAAAGCATGCTTGATTATCCCCAGGAAAATATGAGATATGGTTACCATTAATTGGAAGCAAACAACATGGACTGTGGAATAATCTTAATGGACTATGTCTTAACAATTAAAAAAAGCAACTGACTTCAAATTAGAAGTGCTATAGTCAAAATAAAACCTATTTAATTTAACATTCATCTCAGAGAACCGTGCTTAACCACCAAACAATAGCAGAACATGCAGATCAAATTTTACTGTGAACAATTGAAAAGAAAATCCCCCTCGTATTGTTAGGAAATGTGTATGTACTATTCATTTGGGGTTTTATTTCTTAAATGGAAAACAGTTCCAACTTACTTTACCACTGACTAAAAATCACTGTTGCCAGATTGGTACAAGGGAGAGGGTCAAGAAGTAGCATTTTAGTATAGGTGGGAACTTGAATTCATGCTAGCATGGGGTGGGGGAGTGTTGTGTGTATTTCAGGAAGGTAAGTTCCAAGGGTAAGACCATTAAATTGAAGATATTAAATAACAAAGACAGTGAGGGTTTGGGCTGCAGACTGTTATATTCTTACAAACATCAGGTAAGCTTTTTATTTCCAGATGTGTTTGAACACTCTGACGAACAGGCCAGACACCACAAACATTACTTGTGGATGGTCTGGAAGCCAAGCTCCAGCTTGGCTTACTAGAAACCTTGATTTTTAAAAACAGTATTTACATCCTTCTGTTTGTAACTCTCATTTTGGCCAAACTGTGAAAACATGCCCCTAAGAGGGCATGGATTTGGAAGGAAGACCAGGGTACAGAATAGCTATGGGACAGGCCAGGGTGTGGAACTGAGCAGTGCAGACAGAAGTCATCAGACTTGATTAGAGGTGAACGTTGTGCTGGATTTCTAGGACTTGGGTTCAGGGTGGGTAAGGCAACGGGTATTTTGCGAGGAAAGTAACAAACCAACAATTCTCAGGGAAAATGTAGGAAGGACACAAACTTATAAATAAATTACCAGGTGAAGTGGGAGAAAATTGCTGGGAGTTAGGCTTGAAGTGTCAACAAAAACGTGTGCTCTCTCATTGCGGTTATGATCACTTGAAGCAGCTGGTTTGTTCATGCACATGCATGAGTTATGCAAAAAATGTAAAGTCAGCTCAGAAAAACATTACTTTACATTGAGAATGGCTGACTACAAACAAAGGAACTGCATGCAGGGTTGGTAGGAAAGAGAAATACTGTACCAATTGGCAAGGGGCATCCAGCCCATCCAGGCCAGGTTGGCCTGGCTCCCCTTTTTCCCCCTTAATTCCACGGAATCCCTGTTTGTAAAGATTAACTTGCAATGTTACTGTCAAGAAAATGCCTTCAATATTGACTTAAATGGAGTGAACAAAAAATAACAGACAGGCAAGAGGAACAAGCTGACTGCTTATGATTTCAACCCATGTGTGGAGCACCAATTCTGGCACATTCCAAATTTGGTTCCTTTCCAATGTATTTTGCAGCCAAAATGGATGGAAAAAAAGAAAACAAACAACCCAAAGCAAACCAAAAAACCCACCATCAAAACCTCACAAACTTAGCCCAAAGGTCTTAAGTCTGCTGCTTTAAACCAAATAAGGAGGTTTACAAACACAGTCTGCTCCAGAATTTGGGCAGAATTTGAGATGAAGCTGTGTTAACAAAGGACAACAGGTTACACAGTAGCTGGTGCTTGTTCCTCTCCCCTCATTTCTTATTCCATCAGTTTACAGCAGGATGACTAATCTTCCAACACACAAGTGAGACGTACCAATGGGCAAGGTGCATCTAATCCAGGAGCACCCTGTTCTCCTTTCTCCCCTTTAGGCCCTTTTTTGCCTTTCTTTCCCTTTTCCCCCTGTGAATACAACGGTTTGGATAAAACAAGTTTCATTCTTTTGGAAAAAAAATAAAGAAAGATTGGGTTTAAAGTTTGGGTTTTTTCTTTTTAAGCCAATGGAGAGCTGAAAGGACACTTACCACTGTGTTCTGTTTTGGATGGTGCATTATGTGGAAAAATAAATTATATGATCACAAGCAAGAACTGCAGTCAGTCTCTATTAGTTTGTGTTGGTATTTCATATCAGTATTATGAATGTTTTGAAACCTAGAACAGGGCTTGAAATCATTGATTTCTTGATACAGAGGCAAATCTGCAAATACCCCCAGTCTGCAGTCCAAAATAAGGGGACTCATATTTTGATAAGTGATAGCACAGAAGGGCACATGCTCACTAAGCTGAACTTGTTAGCTTCCCAGAGGATTTGCCACTAGTCAGAAGTAACTTTGGGAGAGCAGAAGCCATCAGCAGAGTATTTTGACAAAAGACCTGTGGCATAGATGCTCCACAGGGATGACTGAATTCCATCAGCTTCCAGGGTGTCACATCAAGGGTGAACCTGGCCAGAAGCATCCTTTGCTAACTGACCCTTTGCACTCAGTTAAGAGTTTGGGACAAATCCTGTTCTCTGTAGTGTCCATAGAAACCCATGGACATCACTGAGGGTGCACTGCTGTCACTCTAAATACAACATGACCATTTCAAACCCTGTTAAAGGAATCAAAACACTCCAACTGCTTGATGGAGAGGTGCTATGACACTTTCAACAATTTCATATTGTCTTGGCATCATAAAGTAATCAGAAGTGATAATTATTTATTTAAGCATTTTGACACGCAAATATTCCCTTTGCTGCAGGCAATGTTTCATCTATTTGTTTTACCAAAATTCAGTCCTTTGATTTCACTCTGAGTTTTCTTTTTAAATGCAAAACTTTGGATACTTTAATTCCCATGGAAATGAGTTGATTCCCTTCAACAAAGCTACCTGCAAAGATGACCTCACCTTCAAGCAGTATAAGAGGTTTAGAGAATTCATTTTATAATTGATTTCACACCAGTTGATCACAATGGTAAATGAGTTTCAGGTTGCTCTCAATTTCACAAAAATCAAAAAGGAATCACTTAAAAAAAATTAACAAATTGGACTAGGATTGTAAAAAATGGGATAGGAAGGATGAGTAAATCAGGAAATCACAAAGAAATGGGAAAAATAGTCATAGGAAAATTAGTATAACATCGGAGAACCAGCAAGTGAGGTTGTGGCTGTTGGGAGGATTTAATTTGTGAGGAAAAGGGTAAAAAAGACAGAGGAATTGTAAGGAATGAGGGTAGAAGGAGAAGGAAGGAATGCCCCTTTGGAAAGACAGATGGATTCTGGTGAATAATATTAAACAGATATTTAACTTGTTCCACACCAGTACAGAAAGACTTAATGCATTAACAATAGAAAAAAAATTTTACACATAATAAAAATTATATAAATAATATTTTAAAAAGGAAGGAAAGCACATTAGTCATTTAATATAACAGCATACTGATACATTCAATAAAACAAATTGTTCCATGAACAAAACATACTGCATCCTTGTCATGATAGAAGCAAAGTTACTTGTCTATATTTTCTGTGTGCCAAAAGGTCATAGGATAATATTTGGAGAACCAGCAACCCAAATATTAGCAGTCCTTAGCAAATGATAAGATTGTGATGTAAAAAATCCTCACCAGACAAGAACCATAAATTAGATATATTTCTATCTTGAACCTACAAAGATGACAATGCAGCAGAGAAACCCAACAGCTTAGGGTCAAATTTCATGCTATTTGTGCTCAATGAGTGTATCGTGCTCAATATATTTGCAATGAGTGTATGCAAGCACAAAGCATGGATATACTCCAAAAAAGATTCTGAAAATGAACAGTACAGTTTGGTTTCTGACTCTTTTTTAAATCTAGGATTTTTATTTCTTTAACTTCTTGTTTTACAAGCCAACAGGTAACTATTTTCAACTTCCAGTTTGCAGGCAGATCCATGATCTTATTCAAACCAATATAGCAGTCACCTGTGTAGAAAACAGTGTGAATTTCCTGGATGCTTTACTACTTTTCCCACAGACTGAGCTCTTTCTTTTTTTATTTTTGATCTTTACTCCTCATCCTGAACTACAGAAACCCACAGGAGTTGAAGGGATTCTACATCTGATGAGGATTAAAAAAAAATTCCTTTCCGTCCTTCCTTAGTGCTGAGAGAAATAAAAAACTGGCAATTCTGCAACACCATTATGGCTGGAATAATCTACAATCCTCACATGCACAGTTTTTCATCAATGCAGAGTGTAAGGGAAAAGGATAATACCTTTTCATTCTCTGTTCAGTCACACCATACTCCTTTTCAAAATTCCCAACAACAGTTACAACTGTGCATCTGGAACCAGGGGCCAGTTCCTTTTCCACATCACAATCTCTAACTTTTCTAAAAGTTTATTAGTTTTTGAAAGGAATTTTTTTTCTATTCATACAACTTGAAAATACAAACTCTTTGTGATGAGTGCTCCTGGACTATAATTTTATGTAATTACATAATAGAATATTTTCAAGATTTTTTTTACAGCCACGTTGAGAAGACATAATGCAAACACTGATTTGCTTTCACTGTAGCAGAACTGCTGATGGGCTAAAATACAGATTAGTAGGCTAGGTCTCATCTCAAACTTAAGAAGCAGAGATTAATTCCCTGTGTGTTCAAGAAAAAAGTGTCACTGGTTCTCCTTTGACTGTTCATAATGCTGTGTATTTCTGCAGTGCAATTTAAGTTTCTTAACTAGAAATTCACTAATCTCAATTTGTGTGATGTCAGACCAATAGCCAATACTGTAGAAATATTTTAAAAAACAAGAAATCATATGCTACATGATCAACTTCTTTATCTGTTATTACAAAAACGGTTTATCTGTTGAAATGGGTGCTGTTACACCAATTTGGTCATAGATAATTAGTAATTTACATAAGGAAAAGCACCAGAACACAGAAGACTTGTTATAATGAGAAGATGGATTAATTGCATTACTTTGTGTCTTTTGAGAGTCAGCTTTCTATTTGGAAAAGGAACTATTGATGCAGCTGAAGTAATTTTGGTGAAATAAGTTTGCTTGCATGATATAAATATTCCCTAATTTATGGGAAAAATGTGTTTAAACTGCAATGGAAGTGTCTTCCATAGAGGTCTCAGCTGTATCTTCCCTGACTCTTCACCGGGAAAGGCCTTCCTTTGCCTTCTCTTTTTCCTTAAATACTCTGGGAATTTTTAAGGCAGATATTAGATCTTTGTTTTTGCCCTACAGACTTCCAGTCAATCCTCTTTCTGAAAGTCTACAAAACTGTGTTTTTTGAAACATGTATCAGACTTGCTAACTACTTTATCCCATGCATTCTCCTCAGGAAACAGGGGTTGCCTTTTCATGACTTTTAGGAGGATGGAGGATCAGAGTTTCTAGATGTGTCCTGCAGCCCAACAGAACAAGTCTCCACAGGCAGCCTAAATCACAACAGAATTCCAAAAAGGGTGTAGCTGTGGCACACACTATTCCCACATACAATTCCCTCACTCCCTTGCAGCTTGAAAGTCCCAAGTTTGACCTATCTAGTCAGTCCCTGGGAATCACAGACTAATATCCAAAAGCAGCATGCTGGACTCTGGAACATTAAAACATTTTTACATCCTGAGTGCTGAATCTCATCTGTTCCATTTTCACCTTATATTTCCATAAGCTAACTTTTTACCAGCTTTCCATCTTCCAGAAATCTTCTGGAGCTCTGGTGGCTGAAACTGGTCTGCCTACCTGCTCTAGCTGCACATGGAAACACAGACTCAGAAAGTCTGGCTGAAAGGGAGTTCTGGAGGTTGCCCAAGACTCCCATCGTGAGCAGGATGGTTCCTGACTCTAGGTTAGGTCAGGCCAGACCAGGTTCTGCAGTGCTCCTTGGGCAGTGGCTCAGTCCCCTCTCTGGACTCACTGTCCCACTGCTGTGCTGTCCTCCTTGGGAACAATTGCTCCAAACCTCTCGGGAACAGCTTGTGGTCCTGCAATTCACCACTTGCCATGACCCACTAGAGTTTTGCTCCATCATCTTTTTATCTCCCAAGTAGTTTGGCCTCCCCATTGTCAGACTAAGCCAGTCCCCCTCCTCCAACCTGTGCTGTTAAGTTGTGTTTGCCCCAGAGCCCTGCCAACTTGGGACTGGTACAATCTTCTTACTCTTGAACTGAGAGGCTCAAAAGCCTGTCTGCAGTATTCAAGCAACCTCAATGGAACTGATTAGAGAGGCATAATTACTTATTTTTATCTTCTGGACACAACTCTTCAAATGTATCCCAGGGTAAGAACACACTGGTACACTCATTCAATTTGGCACTTGCTGTTAGCTCCCACTTAGAGCAAAGAGCATTTTGACCATCACCTCTCTGAGCTGGCAAGTTGCCAGGTACAGCTCTTGACTCACAGCTGCTCTAGAGGAGAAAAGCTGTTCACTGGTGGCAGACAGACCTGTACTCTGACAGCAAGCAATGCTCACCACTCGTCGTGATTACTCTGCCAGGTCAAACACTGCCTTTATAACATTCATGGAGCACCTGCTTAAACAACTGCTGTTCTGCAAAATCAGCACCTTACCAGTGATCTCTGAGGCCAAAAGAAAAAGCAATATACCAAGGGACAAAAAGGAAGGATGAATTTCGTAATGCCCTTTTTCAGTGTATTCTTGGGAAGTGTTTTGCCCAACCATATGAAGGAATGGAGATGAACTCTAACACCCATGGTGACTTTTTGTGTGAGTTCTAATTCAGCAATTTTAGCAACTGGGCTTTGTGTGGGAAGAGAAATAGCTCATGAAGTTTCTCTACACACAGTAAGTCCTGCATTGCTTTTTACTAAACAGATTTCCAACTCACTGTGTCTGGGCACTGAAAATGAAGTCAGGCTGTTTTGTAAACTTCACTGTCTAGTTGGTTTACCAGAATGGTAGAGTATATGATTCAATTTCAATCCACAAGTATCTTAATTGCAAATAAAGTTCTTCCAAAGTTCTTAATTGCAAATAAAACGTTGCCAAAAATAAAAATTCTAACAGTTTCTGTCTTAGCCACTTAGTGTGGGACAGGTAGCATGTACGGGCACTCTACACCACAATCAGCCATTAGTCTGCAAATACTACCAGGGAACAGAGCTGGGCTCCTCAGTATAAAATCACTACCACAATGACTAATGTCTGCATTAAATATTTCAGGACTTTCAACAGATGCAGGAAGGACTGGAGAAAATGAGTCCAAAAAGAAGGCTGTGCTTTGGGACATGTTGATATTACTGGTCCTGTACATACATTTTTGTGGTTTTTCAAGATTTTGCTCTAGCATGTATCTTTGACTTGCCTTTTGGCACACAGAGAAAACAAAGATAAGTTTTAATGGGACAATTTATAGCCTAAAGACAGCAGAACTGATTAGCTGAGGAATCAAGCAACAGTTAATAACACTGTGGTCACCTTTTCTCCCTTTTCTCCTATATCACCCTTTTCTCCTCGAGGACCAGGGAAACCCTATAAAAACAAAATGGACAAAGGTTCACTTTTATTAGCATGCAAATTAATTTTTCAAATACTCTTGGAAAACTTAAAAAGATGATTTCACTGCATGCTCTGGACATAAATGTGAGTTATCTGTGGACACATGCATGGACACAAGAGCATGTGAGATGAGTAAGTCACACAGTTTGATAGAGACATTTGGGCAGCTACAGAAAGAAATCATAGCACTCAAAGTAGCCATCAGCCATGCATATGTGCATTCTGAGAAAGACTCCTCCAAGTCAGGGATTTTAGTGTAGAACTATGGAAAAAGACTTTCAGTAGGTCATTTTAACATGTCAAAGAAAGAGCATATGTTTAGAAACACATCCCTTACAGGCTATGGAATTATTCTCTTTAATTAGAATGAATTTAGTTAACTGAGTGCTAATGAGTCATCTGAATATTTTCTTAGCAAGCATTTTTTCAGCCTACTGACATCCAAAGGACCAAGTACTCGTATTGCTAAGCACTACTATCTGGCGGTGTCTGCCGATAAGGGCTGTGCATTGCACAATCTTTGTCCTCTTCACCACAGAGAAAGAGCAAACACAGCACTCAGCACACACACTCTGCAGGTACTGCATGCACACTAAAGGGCAGCAAAGGTGGTGTGCTCCATAAGGGATTTCTTGGCTGACTCTTACCGACCCCTGAGAGTGCCCTGGTCACACACACACATTACTTACGTCAAGGCCAGGCTCGCCGTCTTTGCCCTGCCAAAGAACCACAGGAACTGCATTAGCTTCCCTCAGACAAGGGCATTGCTGCCCCTGTTTTACATTTCCAGGAACTGATAACATGGCTGCAAAATTCTGCTTGACTGTAAATTTTTGTCTGCAGGAAGATTCCAGGAGCAAGCTAAAAATACAGGAAAAACCTATAAAATTTTATTTTTAGTTCACAGGAATGGGAAACAGAAATAGGATTTTTTTTTTTAATTTAACTCGCAAAAGTGACTCTCACACAAAAATGAGTGGCAAGCTAATTTAACACTCCATGGAGCTTGAAAACTGTCTCCAGCCACCGACTCCTGATCCAATTAAATGGATCCAATAAAACCACAGGTCTGTGTTCCAGCTTAAATTAATTAATCAAACAGATTAGACTGGAGAGGGTATGGAAACACTAAAAGTCTCCTGGAAAGGCTGGTTGTCCCTGGCCAAGCACATTTACATGACTTTCTCTGCATCAAAGTGCAGAACAGACGTGTATATGTACATACCTGACCCAGTCATTACCAGTGTAAACAGGGAAAGTCAGCTGGTTTTATTTGGGATATCCTTGTCAGGCCAAAGGAAGTTCTCCCTCATATTTTAGAAATGGGTAACATAACTGAAATTACTGTTTTAAAACAAATAATTTCTACCTATGTATGAGCAACAATAAAATTCTCACATTGCTTCTGAGTAGATGGCACAGAAATGAAAACAAAACGGGTCTCTGAAGCAACAAACAAAACAAAAACAATGGTGAAGAAACCTTGCAGTATGGAAATCCAAGCAGCTTACTGCCATTAAGAAATTCACAGCTTCCCACAGTTCCTCCTGAACTCCTGGCACTCTCACATGGTCCCCAGGCAGCTGATGGCCAGAGGCTGCTGAACCAGGAGTGCCTGCATTCTGCATCTCCTCTTGCTGGTTCATGTCGGGTCTGGTTTTTCACATGTACGGGTAGAATCCCAACAGTGTGATACAGACCCTTGACCTTGCACTGTGTGGGTTTATTACCAATCTTTGCCTTTTTGAGCTAATTCTTCCACTAGGTGAAAATCAGCCATAAAGCACACGAAGTTTAATCAGAGCGGGATGAAAAGTGCAGTGTGTACAAACTCTGTGCAACTTACAGGCAAACCGTATGGTCCTCTGGGTCCAGGGTCACCTGCAGCTCCCTTCTCACCCTGAGAAAAGATTACAGAACAAGCAAAGAAAAACATTGGCTATCTTAGAAATTATCTCTACCAGGTGCCATAGGTTAAAGTTTATGCATTCCTAAGTATTTTGAGTGGAAAATATCCAAGCTCATCTGTTTTTATTAAATGTTTACGGGGGAAAGAGAAGGTGTGTATTACTTTCTAGGCAAAATGACTTTTTAGGCATATCATATCACATTCATTTTTAAATACATTAGTAACTGAAAGTATGTTTCAACTGAACATGTGTCAAGTTTAAGCTTTTAAACTTGCCTAATGTGGCTCAGCCTAATGTGGCTCTCAGTAAAAATCAAAAGTTTTAATGAAAACTGTGGATATACAGCATCAAGTTGTATATCCACATAGCAGCTGAGATGCAACACAGTGACAGGCAAAAATAATGTGTCAGTCAAAGCTTGATTTAAGTAGGCAATGCTATTAACAGTGACTTTGTGAAGATTATCCTATGCACTGTGCTGTGTTGCTAAATCCTCTCTTGGATTCTAGATAAGTGATGTAGATACTCTGGTTTATTAAAATCAAAACAACTGTAATAATGCAAGACAAACAAGTACAGAGATTACTCCAGAAGTCTGATCTCATTCTGCACTAAAATCCATGGAAAAATTACCAGTTTCCAGAGGGATGCTGCCAATGTCATTCTGCAAGCTTCATCCATGGTAAACTTTTCCAAATGTTATGGAATTTCAGGGCAACAAATTTTAGGCTGACAGTAATAATCATCTTTGCTCTCTAATTGAGAAGACTGATGAAGTTAAACCTCCCAAGCCAGCCAGGACTAGCCCATGTAACTGCAAGCACAACTCCCTGTGAGCTTGGTAGGGAGACAGGGCTGGGAAGAAAGTGTGGAAAACTGTCTTGTTGCAGACTGTGGTGTTCTTTCTTCTGAATGAAATCCATCAAAAAAACATTTCTCTCTGAAGAGAACTAAACTGCTCGAAGTGTTTATGAAATAAAAGAAAAAAAATCCTGATTATCTCTAGTTTTCAAAGCTCCTACTCTGGATTTGTTAGCAGGGTGACTAGGATCCCTTCATCCCCCATTTGCTGAACACACCCTAACACAGGGCTTGTGCATGGCTCTTTGTGTGCAGAAGTGCTGTGTTTCATGCTAGCATTTGCTGCACTTACACTCGTGAGATAATTCTTTGTACAACATCCTCTGGGTTATTTACTACTTATTATTAATTCATCAACGACTCTATCATTAAAAGCACAAGACAGACATATAGATGTCTACCTAATTAATAGTGGTGATCATTGGCACAACCAAGTAGCTGGCACAGCTCTGAAAATGAGCTGCTGTGTCTAAATTTCACTGACTGAATTATACAAAAAGGCAAGCATCAGAACAAATGGGACCTTAACCTGTGGTTGAATGATCCCAGCAATAAGGACTCTGTCAGAGTAACTGGTATTTGATCTGTTTTAAATACCTTACCTTTCTCTTAGGTGGGCACTTGCCTTAATCTAGAGGTAATGAGATGTGCAGTGCCAGGTCTTTCTGTATTCTGTTACTCCCCTGCTAATTTCTGAGAAGCATTTAGGTTGGATGCCCTGGCAGGACAATAGGAGGTATTGGGAAGTAACAGCTGATTTTCGAAACAATACATCCCTTGCAGCTTTAAAGCTTTCTGCTAAGAAGAAACTAATGTGCTGACCTATGTAGGTAAGAGCTACAAAACTCTTTGATCAGTACTTGAAATATGTCAAGACTAGTTATGCATCTTTTTTTTTCTTTAATCTTCAACAGCAAGATGACTGTACAAAGTCCTCTCAGGATAGGCTTACAACATTACTAAACATATGGTAGACATAAAGATACTGCATGTATCAGTCTAGGAAATAATCTTGTCTGTTATGTAAGAATATATTTGGAGAACTGTATCTCAGAATTTTTTGCCTCCAATACAAAGCACATGCTGAAACATGTTTGCAATATCAGATGAGTTTCCTGAATTTCAGGATTATATAAGATTGATGGACTGTCATGGGCATGAGCATACTGGTCTCGACCATCACAATTTCCTTCCAGGTAACAGATATTGGCAAACTTCAAAATTTTTAAAATTTTTTTTGTGAGACAATCCATCAGTGTCCAAAGAACAGAAACCATAATCTATATTTTTTGCCTCCTATTTCACTTCAGTCTCCTGAATCATGGATAAATATGAATCACTACTTGCATGACTAAACCTGAATAATCCGTGCCTCCATTAGGATAAGACAGGGAGATTTCACAACACTGTGATGATGAGAAACATTTTAAACAAATTAAAGAGAATGCACTTTACCTACTGGTACTAACTATGTGTTATGATGACACAGTGTTGCACAGGCTACATATCTAAAAGCCAAAATCAAGCTCAAAACCAGGTCCTTATCATCAATGAAAAAAAAAAAAGGAAAATGTGCATTTCCAGCTCTCAGATTCCTTTAGTTGGTTAAGAAGCTGGACATAAATTATGCCTGTTATCACTCTTCAGGCTCACATGTCCCCTTTTATCAGCAGTAGCTGAAGATGTCTATCTGTTTTCCAGTACTCTCTACTTTCCTTTCTGTCAAGACAGTATATAAGTGAAAATAATAGGTACACAGTCAGATTCAGAGGCCTATTACGACCTACTCTTCCCATGAATAAAGAGGGTCTCAGTAAAATCTCTCTAAGCACTTGGCAAGATGGTACTCCAATAGCTGAAAACTAGTAAGAACTATTAGACACCAGTCTCATAAATTATATTCATTCACATTATTAATGACTCATTCAGTTTCTACTAGAAAAATGCATAATACCACATTATAGCGTCATGCATGATTCTCTTAGTCTACCTTGTCACCATCTAAATAGACTATATAACGATGATCTGACATTTTCTATTTTAATAAATTGTTAATTGAAAATCAACAACCCACCCTAATTTGCACAGCAGTCTGTTCTACCTCAGAGTAGTAATTCAGCATCACCTCGAATGCAGCCTGTGCAACAATGAATTTGTGATTATTCTGTGAAACATTCCTAATGCCCTTCTAGATTTATAGTAGTCCAAGGCTTTTCTTATCAATACAGACAAAATGAGGCCCTATTCAGTGACAGTGAACACTGGACCTATGCACTGTTTTTAATTAAAAAGTAAAGTCTGAAATCTGCAGACAAAAATGTGTCCCTCCTGTCTACAGAGACAAGTTCAACTGTTGCAAATGTAAGTTGCAAAACAGCATTAAAAAGCCATTATTTGTTATTTCAATAATGAGACATATATCACTGGGCACCTGTTATGTAAGTATGCTAGAAACAACTTCTCCTCCCAAATAGTACTGAATAATTACAAGAACAATTACAGCAATAATCCTGCTTGTTGCCTGCTTGGAAAAAACATTCCATCTGTCTTTGAACTTCCTCCCATTCATTTAGCTCCACATAAAATGGTGGGTGTGTAAGAATTTTCTGTACACCTTGGTCTCTCTGTTTTTGTGAAGTTCTCCTTCTATGCTCATGCAATTACTGACTTATATCACAGCAATTCCTATCCCTTTTGTAGCTACTGCTTTTCAACAGCTATGGGAGGGGTTATTCCAGATCCAGCTGCATGACTTCTTATGACCTTGCATACCCTCACAACTAAAAAATATTAGTAGCTCTCTTCCACAGCTGAGAAGAATAATTTGTATTATATTTCACTGTCAAAGACATTTCAACTGGTAGTACACATGAACTTCCTTTAACATAAAAGCTCCTAATGAAAGAATAAAATGTGCAGTATTTTTCTATACTTCTACATGCCTATCTCATTTAAATTATTTACTTAAGATTAGAGGATGTTCAACTATCTTTTCACAGACTTGACAGAAGATATATTTTGTCCTAATTGAAGAAAAAAAAAAGAATTGAATCAGTAATTCCCTAGGAGAACAGAAAAAATACTCAAGTCCTTCAGGCACTAAACTAGCCTGTGCAATAACTGCAGGCTATGCCGCAGTTAATTTGGACTATGCTGCATGTCTTGTATTTACCCCTCAATGCACAGCTCTGTATAAATGAATCTTACCTTTCTCAGATGAAGCTAACTGGACCTCTGCCATGTGGCTGCGTCCTTAATACAGCTAGCCTGAAGTGATTTTAGCACAGTTGTTTTGTCAAAGTGAGGAAGTCAAAGAGAAAAAGTTCTGCACTGGCAACTCCTTGGAGGTTTTAGTTAGGATATCATCTTCTGGTTTGTTGTGTAAGTTGATGGTTGTATTGTTAAAGGTAACAGGCTCCTTGGAGGTTTTAGTTAGGATATCATGTTCTGGTTTGTTGTGTAAGTTGATGGTTGTATTGTTAAAGATAACAGGCTCACAGTTAAAGATTAGAATTCCTATCCTATTTCTACTGTAGAAAATTTACTGTGGATTCAAATTAAATGGTGGAGCTCCTATTTTCTAAGCTTAAAAAAAAAAGAAAAAAGAAGAAAAAAATGTTCAAATTTTACAGAGGCTGGATGTATTTTTCCTGAATAAAATTATTTAAGTGCATAGAGGAGAGAAATACTTTTCTTTTTTTTGCCATTACATTCTTATATAATCAGATCACACTATTTTCTTTTGTACCAGTTTGTTCTCTCAATTTACACAACATAATGAAACCAATGAAAATCCTGTTCTGTTTGTGTTGTGGCACTGTGAACTAGAAAGTCCAGTCAATTTCTTACTGATTAGTCATTTCAAAATACCAGCTCCCCTGAAGTTAACGAGTTACAATGTCAACCTCAGACAGACAAATGTGTGTGTAACTAGAACGCATATACAGTTCTGGGCTGCTCCTCTGCAGGTGAGATACTGCTCTGTCCTGTAACATCTGGGCACAGTATGAGTCCCCACGTGACATTTTTCCATTGGTGGCAGTCACTTTGTATGGAGAAGCACATGGATCATATACTTACTCTCTCTCCTTTGGGACCTGCAGGGCCATGGGGACCAACTGGGCCATCTATACCCTACAAAAAGGAACAAAGAGGGTAAGAGAGAGGGCTTGTTCTTACAACTCTTTAGTTTTAATAGCTGTCTTGTACACAAGAGCTAACATGGAATCAGTCTTCACATGTTGAAAATTTGGATTTAACTGTGATGCAACCTATTTCTGAACTCCACCTAAAACCTCTCCTGTTACGAGGCAGAGAATCTTTCTTCTATTTGGCATTCCTTACATCCATGGAAGCAATCAGATTTACAAAGATCTTAAACTGACTGGAAGAAAATGGAAGAGTCAAAAAAAGATTTTTAATTACTGTTTTCTTTTTAAAATTGATTATTCTTTCAATTGAAATGTCCACCTGGACTCACCTATTGCAGGGATCAATGAAAATCTTACTTCCAAGATTAACTCTTCCACTGCATTGATTTCTTTATCATTAAAGAAAGCAAAAGATTTAACATGTATGATGTGTAATTTAACAGTGTTTGTAGATGAACCCCAGCACATCTTCATCTCTTTCACTGATTCCATATTAGCACTGAACAGCTATGTTCTCCTGCAAGCTAAATCCCTAACCTTACTCAGGAAAACCAGCAACCCAACCAAGGCAGTTGACCAACCAAAAATCTAAGCTGCCTTTTAAAGGTTCAGAGCTCCTTCTACAGAGAAATACATTCTCTTTCCCACACATATTGCCCTAAAAATCTGCTTGAAGCCCCCTCTCATGCAGCATGGAAAATGCCTGCAGCATTTGTCCTTCCTTCCTGTGTGCAGTGAGTGAGCTTGGCTGGCAGAGCCCTGGGGAGCACAGGGACTCAGCCACGAAGGGGGACACAGAAAGACAAGGGACTCACCCGGGCTCCTGGCTTCCCGTCTAAGCCAGATGCTCCCTGTGTGGTTAGGTGGAAGCATGGATGATGGGCACGACACGAATGACAAGAACGTGAGATTAGTAAGTGGTGCTGATGAATAAACACAATTCAAACGTACAGTACACGCTGTGACAGGGTTCTGGAGTGGGTATCACATTACTACAAAATGTTAGTTAAAAATTCACATAAAACACCAAGAGCCTGAATCTGTTCTCACTTCAGGGTAACATCACTGACCCACTCCTGCCCTCACATCGAGTGTATCAGAGCAGAATATTGCCAGGCTATAGAAGCGCTACAAACACCAGATGTTAGGGTGTTTTTTGAGCCTGAGCACACAAATATTTACTTTGCAATTTACTAGCATGCTTTCTAATTTGTAAATAGCGACAATACTGAACAGTATACTCAAAGGAAGAAAAATGTGTTCTAACTGCGATAGGAAATATTTAAGTGCAAGAATACTGCATTATGCAGCCAACAAAATCTGGATCCTGACCACAATGGCCTCATTCATTTCTGAGAGGCCGGGAGACAATCACATTTCCTGTTTTCCCGCTCTACTCCCAGCTCACAGCACAGCCCCGGGCTGCGGCGGGCAGCCCCAAGCGCGCCGGGCGATGAAGCCTCAGCATCCTTGGGGACGGGAGGACCCCTCGTGGATTCTGTGCGAATAACAGAGCAGCAGCCGCAGCGCGGGATGGGGACAGAGGGGACAACACAAGTCGGGACACAGGGAATGATCGGGGGAACAACCTCCCTCCTAAACAAGCAAACCAAACCAACCCCCAAACAAACCCAGCTTAAAGTCTCCAGCCAACTGACTAAATCGAGCCTTTTTTTTTTCTTTCTTTTTTTTAATGTCAAATGCTTGGGCTTTGCTCTTGAAAATGACATTTAGAAGTAGAGAGCAGGAGCAAGATAAGATCTGTGTAAAGTTGGAAAACCTAGCAGCATATTTTGTTCTGGAGTCTCCTCTACCTTGTAGCCATTTTCAGGGCATCTGCTCAGGCCTCCAAAGCTCATTCTCTACAGGGATGCAACTGCCAGTGTGAAAATGAGCTTTTACTTTTCTCAAAATAAATTAAAACTCTCAGTGATGCTGACCTTGTCCAGAGGCCCTGCACATAATTCTTAAAAATATTAATCAGAGAGGTTTGTGCTCCCCTTTGGGTCACCTAAGTAGCTTTTCTCCATTTTACTGTTAACAATGTCATCACTGGGAGCAATCCTCATACAATAACAACAGCAAAGAGGAAAAATGAACTTGTTTTCTGAGAAAAAAAAAATAAAGCTGCCTTTTCAGAATGCTTTCAAGCACATAAGGCATTTTATATTTTATCCACCTAAATTCTAAAGACTCTGATGTTTTCATATTTTTAAGGTTCTTCACTTGTAAGACAAAATTCATGCCAAACACTCAGAATGGGAATTTGCTAAAGAACAAGGCAAAAATAAGAATCCAGGAAAAAAACAAACCCGCAACTAAGTTCCCTAAATCAATTTTTTAGCTTTCCTCAATTATACCTCTCCATTTGAACTGCGTAAGTGCAATAAGAAGAAGAATAATTGGGGAGACGAGGGAAAGGGAAGACTCCTTTTTTAATGGAAACACCATACAACACTTGAATAACAGCATGACTAATGTAATGAGGGTGATGACATCCTTGTGACACTGAATACTCTCAACTGACACACAACAAGAAAAAAAACAACAGCACTGGGTGTTACGGGACATCACTTGGGATGATAGCACAGATTTGGGACAAAACAAAACATGACTGATGCTCTGCTCCTACATGGTATATCTTGCATATGCTATTGAGTAAATCAGAGTTGGTCATGGGAAGTAGAAAGACATGTTTGTGATTTGCACTGAAATTGAATAGTTGGGATTTTTTACTTACTGGAAGACCAAGGGGCCCTCTGTCACCCTTTTGACCTGGTTCACCCTTCAATCCTTTAAGACCATTTAACCCTGGTTCACCCTAAACGTAAAAGTATAAATGCCAAATTTTTGGTGCTACAATGGGTGTTTAAGCTGGGATAGAAGAAGCCAGTCTCAGAAGTAGCTGCAAATTCCAGTTTGCACAAATTCAACCTTCTCAGCTTATTGGTAATTTACATACTGATTTAATAGTGGGCAAAAATTACTTGGGCAGTGTCTGCTAGAGATTTAAAATCTGTGTTAAAAAAACCCTGCAGGAAACTTATGGGTAACAGATTTTTTTTAATGTTTTCCTGATAATTATCACTATAGTTAGATGGTTTGAATTAAGCATGAGTTTCAGGGGGTTTTGGAAATTCCTCAAATCCCATAAACCACCCTATGCAGATAATTCAAACTGAAAGAAAATGTTCATAAAAATAAACCTCAAAACTGTAGGTTTCCACAGTGGGATCTCCTGAAAAGTACATTTGGTAAGGAAGTAATACTTTTCCTAACAGCAAACTGGAATTTGCAGCAAAATCTTACATAAAGATATTTTAAACCTTTAAGCATACATAATAAACAGTAACAAGTTAAAAGAGACAGTATAGGTTACACAATGCCAAGCTGTCTGGGAGGTCTACAGTTTCTGTGATCATACAGAGAAATTTTCACAATATAAATGGCACTTGTTGTGATTGTTAAATTATGCATAGGCTATTACATTAAACATCACTAAGATGACAATAGTGGGCTCTGAGTTGCCAATAAATCATTGTCTCATAATAAAAAACTGCATCAGCATGAGGGCTGCTCAGTCAAAAAGAGTATTGACCACACCTGCCTCTTTTGGGAAACAGAAAAACGTGGGTATTTTATCCAGGCTGCTCCCCATGGCCTCATTGCTAGATTTCCCTTTGATGTATTGTGTTACCTTATATTATATTCATATTAAAAAAAAATCTCAGTAGAACCCAGTCTGCTCCTTTAAGTAACTCCAGACATCACATGCCTGATCTGCACCCTAAGCACCCATTTCTTCATTCTTATTCTATTTGACTCAATGCGACTTTCAGAGCAGTAGCACTGGAAATGCTGAAGTTTTGGAAACAGACCTGAGAAATCCCACAAAAGCCTGAGTCTCAGGCCAAGAGCCTGAGGTAAAGCAGGGCTGGTGCTAAAATGGAACATACTTGATTTCAAAAAATGATTTATGACTTAGGTTTCTTGAGCCAAGGTAACACAGTCTCATAAGGGGTCAAACCTATGATTTTCCATCTTGCACCTTTAAAAACCCAAAATAAACCCCCAAAACTAAACAAAAACTCCCTTTCCTCCTCTTCCTTGCTTTTTTAGAAAGATGTGATTAGGGAGCCATACTGGCCTTAATGAATACAATGTCATGCTGAATTTTAGCTTACTGGTGACTACTTAATTAAAGCACAAATTAAAGTATTTCAACTCTGCCAAAATTCACTTCCACTCTCCTGAGCTGTTCTCATGCGCTAAGAGAGTCCCTAAAGAATATCTTTGCTATGGAAAATGTTCAAATTGTATTGCAGACCTGTCTGATTCTGAACCCAGTTTGGAAAACATGAAAATGCACACATCAATTGGTGATGGTGAACTAGCATAACATGTGAAGGAACTGGTCAGCAAAACACCTGCCACCTAACAAAGGCCATGGAGACTGGAAGAAGCAGGAGATACAAGAGAGCATAAATGAAGACGAGTTTATCTGACTTCATTTCCTGAGCCTGTAACATGCTTCCGTATTCCAAAGCAATTCCAAGTGCAATGGTAGCTTGCCCATAAACAGGAAGCTAAATAATTTAGTGCCACATCCTGAATATTCATACAAAAAATGGACTAGGATGATGCTGAGGAGAAATACTACTCAGAAACAATCATAGAAAATTTAAAAAGCTTTTAAGCTTCTAATATTAAAATCTGCTTTAAGGTTTAAGAATATCAGAA
This sequence comes from Anthoscopus minutus, assembly GCA_013399455.1. Taxonomy (NCBI): domain Eukaryota; kingdom Metazoa; phylum Chordata; class Aves; order Passeriformes; family Paridae; genus Anthoscopus; species Anthoscopus minutus. The sequence goes on along the minus strand of VWYI01020948.1, from coordinate 14,049 downwards.
ACATTTACTGAGGCATGACAAAACATAGCTGCATGCATTCAAGAGCAAAGCATGACACTTTGCAGACATAAAAAGCTTGTCTATTCAAGACAGGTATTAATTTACCTTTGGGCCAGGAAGTCCATGAGGTCCCTGAAAAGAAAAGTAACATTTTTCATTACAAAAATACACCACAATTTTTTGGAGTTTTTGCTTTATAGGGATACAAATTACCCCTGTATTTCTTGACTCTCAAAAGAAATGCTACTGTCAATAAAACAACAGTAAACACCTGATTCTGAGAACAAACCAGACCACTAGCATGTTAACAATAACAGAAATGCGCAATTTTTTTCTCCATCTCCTATGAATTTTAAGACATGCAAAAAGATTTCCAGATTAGGTCCCCTCTAATGGCCACATATTCTGATAACACTTTTAGTAGGCAATAAAGTGGCAAGAGGGCTTTAGGCCATTTCTAGCCTCTCTGCTCCTCCCCAAGCTTACCATAGGGCCTGGAGGACCATGTGGCCCTGGTGGTCCAGGTGGTCCTATCATCTACAGATAAAAAACAATAGTATTAAATCATGCAGAGCAAAGAACTCCCACAAAAATACCAGCAGTCAGGCTGACCCTTGTTGGCAAGCACTTACAAAAATAGCTGTGCAACAATGAACATTGACAGCGCACCTAGACAGGGCCTTAGGAATGGGAATTATTTTGATTTTAAAGACAGGGTACCCAAAGTGCAGATCTGCCTGTGCCATATGGCAGCATGCCTGTCTCCAGATTCTTATTCCTAGGGTCTATGACACACTTTAAGACCCTATGGGGGAAAAACAATAAATCTCTGTAAAACAAACAGTACTGAGAAAAGATGCTTGAACTTCCAATATTTTACGCTATGTGCACTTTAGTTCTCTCTTGTACTACTTAATCTACAGAGCCAGAAGGTGATGATGTGTTATTTTATTCCTCCTCGACACTGACAAATGGAAAAGATACTAAATTCAAGCTGGGCTTTGGCATAATTTCAAAATTGCCCTTTGTCTCTCCTTTTATTTCTTTTAGGCCACTTGCACCAAAAATTCTCTGAGGTCATTAAAACAGGTAATTGGGTCGCTCAGCATTTAGTGCATGCATATTCAGCACTGGTTTTCCGTGTTCCTAACAAATCCATGGAAAGAATTTCATAATGATATATCCAGCTTAAAATATCCCCTCTCTTCCTGGATTTAATCCCAATGGGTTGCTGTCATAACCTGTAGAGTGGCAGCAGGAATGCTGATAACAGGTCTCCAGACTCACGCACCACTGTAATAGCTGTCGGTGGCAGCAAGAGCAGCAACAAAACGCACTTTGAAATGTAAGATAGATTCCACCATCTGTGAAATCTCCTGAAAACTGTAAGTCTTCCTTCAAGTGAAAATAAGCAGAACAGGATGAATGAATTAGTGAATTAATTTCTAACAAACTAGTCTTTTTCTCACAGAAAGAAACTCAGAGATGCAGAGTGCCTCTTGTGTCCGGTGACGGCACAGAGCAGCCTCTTTGACTTCTCAGAGCTGTGGCTTCTGTCACTAACCTCTGCTCTGAGGACTCTCATCTAACTGTGCTCTGATAATGACACCGTAAACATACCATTTAGGAGTTTGTTTGGGTTTTTTGGGTTTGTCTGGTTTTGTTTGTTTGTTTTTTAATGTCTTTACAGTGCTTTAAAAAAAAATCAGGAGAATGTCTGGTCTCATACAACTAGCTCACTACCCTGGGTCACGTATCTGAAGTCGGTCTAGTCTGGTTCTCACTGGACTATCTGAGATTCCCAGAGTATAAGGTGCTGAGAGAGATTATGGTTTGTCCGGTTTTTTTTTCTTTCTTCCCCATTTATCTTTTGGCTCACTACAGAGCCAGAAGGCTTTGACTGAAGTGAGCAGGACTTGTTCATAGTCCTAGAACAGAACAGGAATTACATTATTAAAATTTCTTAAACTGTATTTAGCTCTATGACCAGAAGTCTGTTCCTTCTCAGGAAAGATCAGTCATGAATATCAAGTACTGCACAGAATCAGAAGCTGGAGGATCACTGCTGGACTCCTGTGCTCATTGCAGCGCCACATTAAGACTTACTGAAGGACCTTGGGCACCTGGCAAACCAATGTCTCCTTTTTCGCCTTTCATGCCATTGGCTCCCTAAAAATCATTACAAAACAGCATTTATAAACAGCTTCAATTTTACTAGCAACCAATCTAGAAATGATAACAATTATTGGCAAATAATTATAATTTTAAAAAAAGAGTAACACAGCATACATATAAAGCAAATTCTTTAAAAAAATTCTGGCTCTACTTTAAAAATAATTTTTAAGTAATATAAACATATGCTTTCATATTGATAGCGAACAATTGTGGTATGATATTTATGACAATTCCTTAAACTGGCATTCCATTCATGATATATTGTACTACAGACACAGTTTTGAAATTGTTTCTAGTTTTGCTGAGAAATTTCATGTGTATGTATACATATCTATATATACACACACAAAATAGGAAGAATGCATCCCATAAAATAATAATGAATTTTTTCTCCCTTCTCAATCTAAGTCACCTGAAATTTCTATTCAAAACATAGCTCCTTTCTCCTTGCCCATGTTGTGCTATGTACTACAGGAGAGGTACAATTTTGGTCAGCCTGCCGACTAATCTCTTTCTCCTTGACACAGTATTTTTTTTCACGGCAAGTGGAATGAAAAGCTCTGACAATCTTATACCTCCTCCTAGATTACCTTCAGAACAATCTCAGAATTTTCTCCCCAGCGCTTTCCCTCCCATTTGCAATTTATCAATACTGTTGGAAATTCCTGATAATGGAAGAGAGAAAAAATAGAAGTATTTTTGCTGAAACTAATCAATTCATTTTTCATACTCACCGGTAGGCCAGGCAGTCCAATTCCCCCTTTTTCTCCAGGCATTCCAGGATCACCTGTGTCTCCTTTTGAGCCCTTAGGACCCTAAAATACAAAATTATTCTGCAAGCCATGCAAAAACTTCGGGACACCAACAAAATTCTAGCTCTGATCTTAATAAGCACAAGCTATGTGCTGCATATACCTTTGCTATTAAAATGCAGAAGTGCAGACAGTATTAGGTCACAGACTACACAGTAACACCATAATGATCTTTAATAATCATTATCATCATATTACTTAGATTATGAAATCTAAGTTGCAACTTGGGATCATGGAAATAATGTCTTGAAACAACCTGTGGCTGCTCACATGTTCTTCACGACATGATTTAAGCAGAATGTACCTGCTCTCCATCAGCTCCTGGAGTTCCTGGGGATCCTGGTTCACCCTGTAAGAGATAAGACAGAAATGGACTATCCCAACTATTCCAGATACTATAGGAAAGAGCCAGAGAATTTCCCATAATTAACAACAATAAAGCTGAAGACTATTCTGTCAAAAAATCCAGCACATATATAATACTTTTATTAAATAAACAGCTGAGCTGAGCATGACATTACACAAACCTTGGCTTGTATAAAGGCCAGACAAGTGAATAAAAAGAAAGGAAAAAGAAGACAAAATCCCAGGGGTGAAGAGACCCCAATCCAATTGAAACTTTGCCTGCTACCAGAATAAATACATAATCATGCCTCCTGATTTACTTAAGGTAGAGAAAAACATTATAGCTTTTTTCCCTGTTATAAATGATCCAGTGCAGGAGCTCACATCCACCACATCGACTTATGACCAGTTTCTGGGCAGCATTCTCTAAGGCAGCAAGCTATGGTGATGGATGGAGTTGATGACATTAGAAACAAACTCCTATGATGTTGAATTCTGCTTTACATTGTAAATTTAAAATGAGAATGCTCATCTATATGAAGGAACACAACCTCTTCGACAGTCCAAGCTCTCTGTTTCACAACACATTCCGTGTTGCAGAATTGCTGGGTAGCTGATAATGCAAAAAGCAATTTCTGCACACTTAACTGTATTCTCTATTATCAATTTTCACACAGAATGAACCTTGTTTCTCGCAATTTCTCAAAACAATGTACATGTGTATTGTGATATATTTCCATATGAAATACTGGATAAAGTCTAAAATTGAAATGTCTAGTATTGTTATTGAAGATGCACATATTTGCTTTTGGAATAGCGTAGAGACACTGGGACAAGCTACAGTATCTAGTATTTAAGAAATAGAAGAAACATCTCAACTAGCTGAAAAGCATTTAGGGAGAGCCCACTAACTTTAACACTTCTTTTTTAAGTATAGGCAAATTTATTATTTAAATTTGATAGAACATTGCAGCATATGGTATTCATTGTCTCTGTGTGGGCTGCTCACTAACCCTTCTGTACTACTTGTAAGCATCAGCCAGGTGGTATGGGCAAGCTTGGATTTCCAGCCAGGCTGGAAACCTGTGCCCACATGTGTACTTTGTAATTTTTACTGACATTAGACAATACTGCACTTATTTGGGTGGGTGCCCTTGTGATATAAAAGCTGCATTCACACGCACTCACATGGCAGCCAGTGGTCTTGCACGCAGTTCTGCCTACCTCATTCCCTCTCAGCCAGAAGTGAGGCATGGGAGCCACTGTCTGGTTTTGTGGCCACTTTGCAAAGTCCTAGGAAGCAACCTCAGTGTCAATACCTGAGTGAGATGCTTCTGCACTCTTTCAGCACTAATTAATTTTGCTGGTCCTTAGTTAAGCATCTGCGTGTGGCAACTAAACAAGGCACCTATTCTGGAAAGCTACATCTCAAGAAACATGGCATATTTGTTAAATTTACAACTGTGCTGGAAAGCTCCATTTACCCGTACACATACATCATTAAAAAAACCCCAAAAAAACCAACAGAAAATACTCCACCCTTAAGATAAAATGAGTAAAGTAAGGAAGATCACCTTTGACCCTTGCAGCCCTTGGGGTCCTGGTGGTCCTGGTGGTCCCTAAACAAAAACATACAAACCTTTCAGCTTTTAAATAAACTCCTTAAGACCTGGACATGTAAGCACAGGGTGAATGTTAACATAGATACTGTAACAAAATGGGTTAGATTTTTAACACAAGGGGAACACCAAGACCAGTTATGGACAAGTTGTTAACCTATGACAACTCTCAACAACCTCAACACTATCACAAAAAACAGCGTTAAAGTAACAGTACAACTCATATTTTATAGTAAAGTCCTCTGCTCCTATTGACGAAATGGCATTGCTTCCCTTAATGGACAGGAGACCAAAACCCATAGATATTTGCCAGCCCTCACTGCCTGATCCAAAACAATCTGAGACCAGGAGAAATCTCGAAGCAGTTGCAAAGGGGATTCTACCAAAAGATGCTAAGTGCATCTGGGGATATGCTCAGTGCTTTGTGAAACTGCCATGGAATAAGCTGTAGCCATTTCTTTCATTTTTACCTCAGGCTGTGGACACAGTGTCATGCACCAAACACTGGTCTGGATGGTGCATAATGGGGATGCTTTAAAAAAACCCCACAACGACATTTGAAAATCCCCTGCATTAATATCAAGAAAGGGTGTGTACAGATGGGAAAGTACAGCTAACAGCAGTCTTGCAGAGAAGAACCTAAAACAAAAGAGAAGAATGTGTTTTCCCAGTCTCATACTTAAATGAAGTTTTGCCATTAATTCAGAAGGAGCAGAATTGGTCCCACTTCTGGCTCTCAACAATGGGCTCTCTGCTCTGGGAACACCAAGCAAAGGAAATCAATACATGTTCTGATGAACCAGGCTGACATCCAATGAAGGCATGTCCTGAGCTAGCAGAATTATGAACATGCTGCAGCACAAAGGAGAAGTTCTACAACGCACAGTAAGTCATGCAATAGGAATTACCGTGACAGTCAGGGTGGCAATCCTCTGTTGGCAAAAGGTATTAACAAGAGTTGTCAGTAGCAGAATTAAACAATGGTATAAATAATTCTGTTTTCTATAGTTATAATCTCCACAGAACCTACACTGTATGTGGGAGACACCATGCCTTCAAAAACATGAGTAAAACCTCTGTTATTTTTAAGTCTTGGTGTTGTACTAGCTGCTTGGTTTTTGTGTGAATTAGATGAAGACAGTACTTTTGTACAATTAAAGAGATCAAATAAAAAATTATTAAACAGAAAAATCTAAGCAGAATCTTCACAAAGGTGGTTTTTAAAAAGTTTTAAAGAAAACTTTTGGTGTTTGAAGTCAACCACAAGACTACCCTATGTTTTGTAATGTCTGCAGGTTTTGCACCAACGTTTAACTAATAAATACAGTTCCTGAAGTGGAGATATAAGATTAATTTTCATATAAAAATGCAGTTCTAAATCCAAAATTGCCAGTCCATAACCCAGGTATGTATAGTACAATCCTGCTTTGAATTTAATTGGAAAGACAAAGGATATTTTCATCATGGAAGGAGGAAAAACATCTTGACCTGTCACTATTTTTTTTTACCAAAGAATCTAAAAGCAATTGGAAAAGTATTAAAATTTAATTTAAATGCTTGTCTATATTTTTAAACAGAGTAAAACCCCCAAACATTGCAGCTTGCACATGCTTTCCTTTTGCATATGACGAACTTCACTGGCCTACATGGAGTAAGAAATACTTTGCTTTTCCAATTGTTATCCAATGTGCAAATAAAGGTTTGCAGATCTTCTGTTTTAAGCTGTAAAAGAACCTCTGTGTGTCAGTGCAACAATACATGCTGTTGGCAAAGATCTGGAACCTACTCAATACAAAATACTTCAACAAAACTGTTCTCTAACATGCGGCTATAATATACTCATATCCTTTGCATTTCAACATATTAATGGAAATGATATATCAAGAACTTTAAAAACACTGAGAAGATCAGGTATGAATGTATCTAGGTATGAAAACCTAAAATAACCATTGCAAATAAATGTTTATACATTCACAGTAATGGATCCCTTTACAGGGGCAGATATTTTAATATCTAATGCTCTAGTTCCTATAAAGGTTAAACTTTGGAAATAGTGCTTTTTGCCCTGGGAAATTCTGCAGAATAGGTGTGAAATCAATTTCTACAGAGAGATGAATTTTGTACTTGATCCTCCAAGTGAAAGCCTCATACTCTCAGCATTGGTCTTGCTCAAACCACAGTGACAATTTTAAGATTGCACATGTGATTGAATAGGAGGCACAAGGCAAAGTAACTAAATTGCTAGACTGCTTTGTGATTTATTACTAACTTCTAACATGAGACAAGCAGCCTAGATCTTGCAAACTTGTCAACTTCTCAAATCTGCAGGTCAAATTCCATGCAAGTTCACAGTTCGGTGGTGAGCACTGGAAGTTCCCATGTACTTCTGTGAGAGAACTGTAAACCTCAGAGCCCCTAAGAATTTGGCACCAGGAGACTTAGGAATGGGTGTTTGCCATCTGAAAGGACTGAGCTGGATTTGGCAAGGATATTTTTGACTGATCCTATATAATCTTATTTACACCCTCCTTGCACAGCCATTCCCATTAATATCAATTATTCATTGCCCTGGATCAGAAGGTGATGACATTTGGAATGATTTGCAATGGGATAAAGGCTTCCTAATATGTTTGAACCACTGCAAAAGGCTTTAGTCCACTTTTAAGGCTTCTTTATGTGCTGCAGCTTTTCTGAGGAAGCTTGAAAACAACACTGATGGCAGAGTTACGATACAAAGACAGAATATAGGAGATACAGGAGCTAAAGCCCCTGGTAAATCTGTCTGGTAAATGTGTCTGGTAATACACAACATTAATTTCAGGCTACTTTAGGCTTGTAGCTTGCAGAGGGATTTAGATGACTGAAAGCTGTGTGTCTGAATTCCCTTACAAGCAAACCAAATGAGGCAAACATAATGCAGAGCCTCACAACATGCCTGTGCAGACTTCCCCACAGACACAATGAAATTGTGGACTCAGCGACATACAAGGCTTTTAGATTTTAGTACAGGCAGTGAGATTTTTTTATTTTTTGAAAGTATCTTGGAAACCAAATGACTGGTCAGACATTTACCCACTCCCACTGCTAAATGTAAGAAAAAAGTTCAGCAGCTTCAGTGAGAAAGTGATCAGATGCACAATGAGCCAAATCCAGTCTTCAGTTTCACATAAGCAAGCCATTCACTTTGGTGGAGTTATACTGCACAGAATTTGCATCTGAGTATGCTGCAATGTAAATCACCTTGACTGCAATGACATATGTCATCTTGGTCCTTTGCTTTTATGCAAACACTCATTCATTCTTTTTGTGACCCCACTTTAATCCTCCACACTTTTCTGCACAGCAGTCAAAATAGGTTTTCCAGAAATGAATAAGTGAGAAGACTGGTGCTTGGTCTACTTAATGTACTCAAGTTGCTGATTGAATCCACAGCTTGCTAATGGAACCACGTTACATGGTTTCCAAAGCTCAAATATTCTGCTCCTTGCATTTTAAAGGAAGAGGAGAAGGAAAACAAAGTAAAAAAGAAATGTCAATATTTCAATACATGAATTGAAAAGCTGATACTTCTGTTGAACCTGTATATGTGGTTTATTACATCAATTTAGCACTAAACAACAAAGTCAGCAATGAATTAGTTTCATCCTCATTAGGTGATGTCAATACTCTCCAGAGAACATGAAACTAATTCACTCAGCTAATTTGTATCAGGGAAACAGCTTTTCTATCACAGAAAATCTGGTTTCCAAATATAGAAAGCAATTCCTGATTAATAAGCTCAACAATTTTGCACACAACATGTTTTCAAGCTCTAGGACGAGAGAAATACAATGCTGTCAAATGAGTTTTTCCCAGATCAGCCTAAGCCAATTCAGCCTTGTTATGTTTGCATACCTGCAGAGCTTCATGGATATTGCCATTATAATCAATTATCTCTGTTGCACCTTGATCGCCCTTCTGTCCAGGTGGNCTCTTAACTACTGACACATGCTTTGACTTGATTGTGTGGTGTTAGACTCTTACTATACTTGCAATATACTACTACAAAACACAAAATTCAAAGGAAAACATTTTTTTTTATAAAGATAAATAAGCAAGTCAGTACAAAGTGACCTGTGCTGCAGTGAGAAAGTAAATATATGAAACCTCTGAGGGAAGACATTTAAGCAGTTCCTACACTCTAGTTTTGTATTGTCAGTGAACAATGTCAGAACACCTGGCTTCTAATATCCTGTCCATAAACTGTGGAAAGGGGACTGCTTCAAAGAGTGGCAAGTGGCATTAGTCATCTTAAAGTCCAGTTAGCAACCATCTTCCAACAGAGTCAAGTGCCCAACTTCACCTGGAGTTCTAACTAGAATTACTGCCACAATTTCAGTTTACATGGACTGAATCTAGGGTACAAACCAAAGAGCTGAGATGAGACACAAACTTACCCGTGGACCTGCAGATCCTGTGTCACCTCTCTCACCTGTATCCCCCTATGTAAAATGATACACAAAAATAACCAGATATGGCATTTGACAATATATCACATACTTCTTCTTATGTGAACTGGTTTACAGGGCCTCTCATCCTAAATAGAATGTGAATCTTATTTAATGAAAGGGAAAAGTCCTTTAAAATCTGTGTACTAATAGAATCGACAATGATGCATTTGGTTCTGTGTGAATATTAGAGTGTTGTGTTGGTTTGCAATAAAAAAAATCACAAATAATCAAAAAACGGGCAGATTAACAATTAAGCAATTTGTATAACATCCCTATTCTTAATGACACTACTATCAAAAGCTTGAAGAGAATACTAGAGAAATGAAATTACTCAGTCTGAAAACAGTCAAAAACTTCTTCAAATCTGTGTTTCAAAATGTATAAACTTTTCTTTCTGTGTTCATGTCCCCAACTAACCTTCTGAACTTCCCTGGTCTGAGTAAATGCCTCCCCTACAAATACAACTGTACTGTCAGATTTGATGTCCTTTCTGTGACAGACTTAAGATCACAACCAACTTATACCCAGCTTTTTCTTCCTGTCTATTAGTAATATGTTTCAAATGATGGAGGGAATTTCAAACATGTATGCATTCATATCCCAGCATCCACAATTAATTTCACAGCCACTTTCGTAGCAAGGTCTTATGTTTTAATATTACTCAAAATTAATATGGATAGGAACTGCAAATCTTGCTCCTGTTGAAATCTAGAGAACTTTTGTAGAAGTCAGGGAAGAATGATTAATTCACCAGTAGTAATAGAACACACAGAA
>VWYI01020947.1:6333-39202 GCA_013399455.1 Anthoscopus minutus | reverse complement strand
GTCTAACACTATTAAAAGTATTGCCACAGGTACGATTTATTCTGTTTTATACAGAGCTGTTCCGCTTGTTCTAATTCCAGAATGGTCCATGCAAATGACAAACCTCGTAGGAAGCTCCTATCAGGTCATGAAAAGCATGCAACCTGTAAGGTCATAAAGAATTTTCATTTGTACTAAGAAATTTTCAGGAACTATAAAACTTAAACAACTCTAACAGATTAGGAAATTTAAAGATTTTTTAAAAAGATTTTTGTAGCAATTATAGTTTTGTCTGAAGTTAAAGCCTGTATAATGGTTTCTCATCTTCTAAAATGATCACATTCTGGTTACTTGATATTCCTCCAATACAATTAAGAGAGAAGGAGTCTCATCCTTTTCTCTTTAACTAGGTAGGTTTTTCCAAAACAGAAATAGACACAAGAAACAAATACAGCTGAGACTGATCTTCAGATTCCAGATGGCACATGTAGTACTGTCAGCTGGTAAGACAATCCAGATGGAAATCCGACCTGTGAGACACCAGGAAAATCTGAAAAACTTCCCAAAAGCCATGTTGACTAACAGCAGGTTCAGTTGCTTAGAATTCTGAATACAGGAAAATGTGAGCTCTGGTGCTCTACATTTTCTACAGATGACTGCAATTTCCCAAGCTGGAATTTATTTCCTCTATCTGCATGTTTTTTACCAACAAACTCACCTTTCCTCTTCAGTATTTCTTATATCCTTCTGTATCCATAGTATTCTGGAGGGATGGATAGTTTTTTAAGGTGAAAACAAAGTTCTTCACAGGTGAGAACTGTGTCATGAATTTTCCCAGCTAAAACTGCCCACACAAGTGCCAATGTGTGGTGAACTGCGGGAGAGGTTTTACAGCATTTGTGGAAAACCCACTTCTGGACAGGCATTCACTACAGCAGTTACACAGCTGGATGCTGCCCCATGGATCCCATTGTGCAGCATAAGGAAGGCTCAGATGGATTAGGAAAGACAGTCTCAAACTGAGACAGTTGCATGTGCCATCGCCAGCTCTCTGATTCAGATTCTCTTCCTCCCCCAGCTATCAGTGGATAATAATATATCTTTACTTAACTACATAATTGATATCAGTCTAATTTTTTTTCAATTTGTCAAACTCTTATTATTATTCCTTTCCTGAAATACATTAATTTTTCATTTCCCGACCTTTAAATAATTCATAAATTTGATTAGCTTACTGCCTGCCTTCAATTCTCTGTTCTAAGCCTTTATCTGAATTCCAATAGTTGCTAACACGGGTTTTCTAGGCCCAAGTCAAAACTCAATAGCTCAAGGTGGTTTCAGTCATTACTGATGTTTCATTTGGGCTGATATTTTGACTGGTTGGACTTTTCCATGAAGTAGCTTGATTATTCCTTGATGTTTACAGACTTCCAAAGACTGTTTCATAAAACTTCCCAAGTAGACAACATGGTATGTGTAACCTTCTGTCTGTGCCAGATCAGCTAAAAAGAATTAGCTGAACAGCTGGATATAGTTGAGGGAACAATATGGTCTAATCAATCGTAATTGCACCTCCTTTGTTTATAGATCATATTCTACTCATTTCCTGCTCAAAGACCCAGAGGAAGACCATTATGATTGCATTGTGAAAAGAAAGCCTGTTCCCCGTTCTCAAAGCCCATATGGAGCTGGGCTGTGGACTTAATGAGTAGCTGGCACTGAAAGAGCACCAGGAGCCCAGGATGTCTCCAGTATTAGCAGCAGTCACTCTTCCATGTGTTACTGCCTGTGGTTCCTCCCCCAGCATGTTTTAGGCATACTCAGTGGTTCTCACTTCTCAAACTTTCTTCTTCGTCCAAGAATTACTGAAGCTGGCCATTCTAGTTCTACATCTTTTTATATGAAGCACCTGCTTAATATGACAAGTTTTTACTTTTTTTTAGTGGTCATATTATGATGAACCGTCAGTCCGAGAGGAAGTACTTAGAGAGTGGTTTTGCTGGTTTTGTTGGCTTTATCTGAAAATTTGAACACAGAACTAAAAGATTTACTCTCCTTCCCCCTCACAACTGATTCCTAGTCAGAAATTTGTAGGCATATAGTAGTTATGGACATCAAAGATAATAAACACCACCACTAAATAATGTATTCATAATCCCAGAAGTGTGGATATAATCTGCCCTCACTTTTGAGTTGAAGAAGAGATTACATACCAACACTAACACATACTCCAGCTAACATGATTTTCCTTAAAAATGATATGAATACAGAAATATGGGTAAAAATGTAAATATGCACTGTTTTAGAGCAAGGCATTTAGCAGTGTGTTGAAATAAAAATCAGAGTAGACCCACTGGATGAAAAGGCTGCTAGCTGATGAGATGGATCCAGGTATTGTATCTGGTGAGCTTTCATAGCATGCTTCACAAATAAAATAAAAATAATTCATTAAATAGATAAAAATAATTTTTCTTAAAAAAAAAAGTAAATTTGAAATGTTAGAGTAGCCTACTTTTTTGCACATTCTCAGATACCAGGATGATTTCCAGGAGAGTGGCTCAAATAAAAATGCTTTTCTGTGATCAGCATAGAAACCCAAGCTTGCTAATAATGTAGCAATATTAAATGCCAAAATACAAACAAAATCACAAAGCAACCCTTTTTTGCATTGAAATAATACTGATTAAACAAGAATGTGCTCTAAGCCATAAAGTTAAATTGCATTTTCAATGCAGCATAACACTTTTAGAACATGCTTATCTTATTTGAGAAAGTACAAATGCTGTAGGACTTTAGCATGAGTACAGTGGCTGATTTAGCTTAGAACAACGTGGAAAATACAAATAACAGCAAATGTTTAAATAGTTAAAAAATGTGAGTATACTAGTAAAACCTTCTGGGTGCCCATTAGGTCATTTAGACTGCATAACATCATCACCAACCATTGCTTGTGCTCCCAGTCTATTCCACAGATAACATTTTTGAGACAACTGAGCATCAGACAGACATGACACACTGTACATATTTTGTGCTCGAACAGCAGCAGATTCTAATTCCCTGCATCATCTGCCTCTCAGGAAGGAGGAAGTTGGTGCTGCTTTTCATTTTGATATCATCACTTTTGCTGCAATTCCAAGTTAGCTTGACACATGCAGAAAAACAATGTCTATATTTAAAGCGGGAGTTTAAGCTGCCAGGAATTTTTGCTTCCCTGAAGCTTCAGAAATAATTACTCTGCATCTTTTTGCAAGACTGAAATGTTGTGCATCTAAATAACACAAACCCTCATGCAAGGGTGTGCAGCCTGCCACTGTTTTCATCATTTACAGGTTCTAAACTGTAATCAGATCGTCATTATAAAAATCAAGAACACTTTTTTCAGCCAATTGACACTTATGTTGCACTATGGTAGTTAGCACAATGTCAATAAATGGCCACTCATAGAGGGACAGACAATTCTGCCTGTAGAAGAAAGTTGTAGGTTAATGGTACAAACCTTTAGCCCTCTAAAATACACTTTCAGAGCAAGAAGAAGTTTTATATCTCCAACTATTACACCTTTGGAATGAATGAATTTTTAAAAATAAAATGAAAAAGGATAAAAACAAGAGAACTGGATAAAAAGTGAAACTTCATGAGAGATTTTGTGATTATAGGTATTTGCTTACTTCCTTGCATGCCATGCTTCCTCTGAAAACCAAGTAGGGAAGCAAAGATAAAAAGGAGGTTTCATCAGCATCCACAATAATGATTCTTTGCTAGCCAGGAAAAAGAAATTAACATGAAACTGCTGAAATATCTGCCATGGGATATGTATACATCTATCCATCTGAAACTATATTAAGTTGGGGGCATTATCTGTGGTATATATATATTTGCTACTTTTAATCAGCTCAGGAAAAATAAACTTTTTTTTTTTCTTCAAACTTTGTCAATGCTGAACAAACAGCAAATACATTTTGAACATACTGCCCTTTCCTAAGATGGTACACAGAATAAAATGAAATATCCTAAGCAGAACTTTAATGGAAGCCATCTTCCACTGGGAAAGGTACTGACTTCCAAATGCTGCCAAGACTTACATGAAGTTAAGTGGGAATGATGAACATCAGTTACATGACAATAGTTGCAAAAGGTGACATTGTTTGTAATTCTTAGTTTGGTCATCTACTGCATCATTTCTCATGAGAAGCTCTCTCATTTAGTGGTAATGCAACGAGTGTCACCACGAGATTTAATCTAAATGTTAAAACCAACATTTTCCTGATCACCTACCCAATGTTTCCTGAGGAGATAATATATTTCATACTGGCTCTTTTCCTGCTTGCAATGGTGTGAGCACTATCTTACCTTCTAAAAGTAAATGCAGCAATATTCTAAAAATGGATCACATTATTAGACCCAAAGAATCGCATCACAGGGTTTAGCATAAATGTGGCACTGAGAAGGTAACAAAGAAAACTCATCAGATTAGATTCCCCATGAAGTACAGGAGCTGAAAGATTTAACCCTAGACATGATGCTCAATACGAAGTTAGATAAGAAGCATTTATGTCTAAAAATAAACCAAGGAATGAGAAAAAAAGAAGTGACTGTTTGTGACCCAGGTATATCCCCACATTCATGTTGGATACCTGAAAAGGGATTCTTGCTACCAAGCTGGTAAAGCTTCTCTATATGCATGATAATTTAGCATTACAGATTTCCAGTTAAATGATTGCAAAGTGATGCCAGAAGCATGTTCTGAAACGGACACCTTAATATTAGCTGAAAAAATACTTTTCCAACCATTTTGTGTGTTGGAGAACTTCCTCTATCCAGAGCCATTTATTGAGCAAACACACACGATCTAATAGGACATCATCTGATCAAAGTTGGATACCTGACTTTGGAGTATGAGAATCATAAACTTGCTTACGGTCTATCTGGTCTGCAAACACTTCCCCATAGATCATCCAGTAAGGCATGTAAAAAATGTTTTTCGCCAGCTTCCATGAAGGCTCCTCATTGGGGAAGAGAATTGCCTGTCTTGCCACACCAAAGCTCATCAGAACCACCAACATGATGATGACAAAGTACATCATGTCTATCATCTGAATGATATGACAGAAAAAAGGAGAGAGAGAGAGAAAGAGAGAGAGAGAGAAAGGACAAGAATTAGAGGAACTTATTTGTCCACATTATTATGTGCTGCAAAAAAAAGAAAAAGTCTGTGAGTCTTAGAAACAGAATTTTCAAAAACAAATTTTGAAAAGACGTTCTCATTTACACATAAGAAAATTCATTTTTCAAAGAAGTAAAGTGGTATTATTGTGCCCTTGGGTTTACCCAGTGTCACTTTTAAGAACAATTCAAAAGTTATGAATAGGCTTGAAAACACAAAGTACCATCTGGTCACACCAGTTGCCTCAACAAGAATATATAGGTTCACTGGAATCAGCAGCCTGGCCTGGGCAAGGGTCATGAGATGATGTATTGTTTATAGGCATCAAGTGGCAACTGTACTTAAGCAAAAGGACTGGCATGGATAATTTTATTCACTGGTAGTCATTATCTTGGAGCAAAGGGAGCTGCAACAAACATACGGAGGAACGGGTGGCAGAACAGCCTGTTACTGCAACATAAGGGACACCATGGTGGTAACCAGTGAGAAAGGAAAGCTGTGATACTGGCTGGGCTAAAAATCCGCTTGGTGGGGGAGTCTGGCAAATGTTGTATTAAAAAAGCCCAATCAGATAACAGACAGTGAACTCTGTTCTTCTCCACTGTTGAGGGCCCCATTAGCATATGCCCAAGATTAACTAGTGCTTGCAAACAGCACCCACCCATTCAAAATGTTTCTGAAAAATGTGGGACAGCAATCCTGAAAGATGCTGAATAAATCTGAAGTTTAGAAGTGCTGTTTTAGAAAAGGCCCTCAAGGGAGCAGAACAATGGGCATCAGGCAGGTACAGCAGAGATAACCCAAGGTGAATGTGATAAAAATTGGGAATCATATAAAGTTGCTGGTAAAATCCCTTTAAAACATACAGACTTGCCAGGTCTTTAGAATTGTTACAACTGAATTGTTTTTCACAATTCTGGACATAAGATTTGTCTCCAGACAAAAATCAAGTTAAGAATCCTTTAAACCTTATGAGCTTTATTCCCTCCAGACTCTGCATTTTCTGGCTCAGCTGAATTCAGCCTTCCTTGCAAGAGAGGCATGAAACCAACCTGCACCTCAGCTGGTGGCCTTACGGCTCCACGGGGCACCTGCCACAGCCCAAGGGCTGGGTTGCTTATGGCAGGAGCTGCTGGAAGAGGGACCTACTTGCAGCAGATGGATCTGGTACTGCTCCAGGGATTCTTCAATTTTAAAGCAGCCTGAGGTCAAAGTAACACCGGGAAAGTATGTACGGGAGAAAAGAGTGTTGCAGAGCAGCAAAGAGAAAAAGGTTATGCTCATGTCTAGAGAGAGAGAGGCTGTAGGAAAAAGGCTACAGCCAAGCAGAGGTCAGATGAGAGAGAATCAGGGAGATGGAAAGAAGGAATCAAGGACAAATAGATAAAAAAGCAGGGAAAAACAAAAGTCTTGAGGTTCATAAAAAAAGCAGGAAAAAAAGAAAAAAAGCCTTGGGGACATGAGAGAGGAAAAGAAATGCTTTACATAATTAAAACCCAGCGAAGTCAATCATCACCATTCCTGTTCAATTCAAGGCATTAATCTCTCAAAAAAAATATTCCCTTAAGAAGGGGAATTCTAGACCATGGTACTTCAGGAAGCATCCTGAAATGGAAAAGCTAAATAACAATATTTAGTTCTCATTGCTTTTAGGGAACAACCTAGAGGTGAAACCTGATTCCTCCTTTCTTGTCTGATAAATTAGTTTCAGATGGCAATATATAACTTGATATGATGTAATAACTATTTTAAAATGTCATGCAAAAAATAAGTAAAATGAGTATTTTGAGGCAATTTAAGACAATGTCTTAAATGTTTCAATTGTTTTCGATCAGGAATCACACAAGTGTCACCTCGTTGCAAGAAATAAAATTTTTAGCGCTGTACTCTATTCAAGACGCACATTAGTTTTCTCCTCCTTCATCTGGGTATCTTCTAAACTAAACGCTTCTAAACTTGTCTGAAATATAATGAAATATATGGACAAGTTTCCACTGACTTTAATGAGAATTCTATGAGGTTCTTTGGCCTCTGGTGTCAAATTACAATTCCTGCTTTAGCAAGGCAATGGCTATTTCGATAATTATGAAGAAATCATCAGCCCCCTTAAAAAAGTGATAAACCACAATTTTTGGGGGGTGCAATGTCATGAAGAAGTTTGCTGTATTTTGACTTTTGTATTTACAGAAAGGCTAAGAAAATTCAGATATTTCCACACATTAAAGGACCTGATATACCTCTCTCTCTTTGACTTTCCACAGCCATGTCATTTTATTCCTGAAATTTCGTAAAGGAAATTAAATCTATCACTGTACAGATATCCAAAAAGCACAAGTATATTCTGTTACCAAAATCAGTATATAATAAGCTTGGCCACTCAGTTTTCTCCTTGTATCTTCATCTTTGCTTTAACCTACTGCATTTAAACCACTCAAGCCCATTCCTGCTCCTTGCTTAATTTCACTTGCATATTTGTACACAGTGGGCAGAAGTAAAAGTTCTTACAGCTATTTTGTTGACTGCAGAGTAGAGGCAGGTGAGGAGGAAGCTCCTCACCACCGGAAAGATAGAAAAAGCCATATTTTTCCTCCTGAGTCTAAAATTTACAATAGAAGCTCAATAAAAGGGTCCCAGGCATGAAATATAGTCTGCTGAGGACCTCAGTAGTTTTAATATACTTACTCTGTAGAAATATGCAAAACCAACTTGATGTACCTCATAGTGCTGAACAGAACTTCCAACACCATTTGGAAGACAGAATGCATGGAGGTAGAGAGACAAGTGATTTAAACAAAAATACACAAGAGAGCCCATGGAGCAGCCTGGAATCTGCAGCTGTGACTTCCAGGGTGTGCATGAGCTGGACATGAGTTGCACAAGAGAGTAAGCTTGTCAGAAAATAGATATGAGAGGCTGATCTCTGTAACTCAAACCGGTTGTGCATTGCACGTGTGAGCTAAGGGGATGTGTCAGAGTGGCTGGAAGTGCAAGGAAAGTTGGACAAACGATGAAAACCAAACAACTGGAAGGTACAAAATAGAAGAATTTGCCTCCTTTAACATCTTCCCAGAGCTTCAGAACAATTTGGCAGCTAAATTCAACACCCTTTAATGCAGGTACTTAGCCCACAGAGGCTAGTGATTTTCCTGCATTTGTTTTCCACAAAAAGTGGAGTGAGGTTTGATTTGCTGTACACATGTGAAAGTGACATATGAATGAAAATGCTATTAATTTCAAACACTTCCTTTCTGTGTGACCGAGAAGAAAAATAATCCAGTCTTTTTACTGCTGGTGGAGTTGGGCTCCTATCAGCTACCTGTAACACTGACTACTAGAAGTTATACATGGCCCCTCTATTATTGAACTGTTGCTCACACTTCCTGTGTTATCACCACAGTTCTGAAACTTTTAGTGCATGTAGCTGTGAAAAATAAATCAGAGTAGAAGGGTAGTTGTATTTTCAGAAGTTTTATACACTGTGTATTGTGTAAGTGCCAGTGACCACCAGATCCACTGTCAGAAAGAGTCCAAGTGTGGTAGGAAAGAAACCTGCTAAGGCAGTGTTGTCCCTTTGATCTGTATTCCTTCCTCTGGTCCTGCAGTCTTTTTACAAGAATCTCCAACAAGAACCATTGAGTATTTTCACTCTGGAGCTCTGCAAAACCTCATGTCAGCCTCCTATAGGCTTTCTTGAAGGAAGGGAACTTCAAAATCCTTTTCCAGGACATAACAACTCAACTATCACCTTCATGTTTTTCCTCAATCTCTCTCCCTCACTTTTTTCTCACTAAGCTGTTGTTTCTTTGTCAAATCCACCCCTATGGGCTTGCAGGGGAAAGCTGGTAAATTGAGGGGATAAGACAATGGTTCCCTGTTGGGTGGGGTGTGTAACTGGATGTATATTTTGCATTTCAGTTTCATACCTGCTCACTGAGCCTGTTATGACTCATGTCATATTAAGGAGATATTGTAATCCATGCACTCATACATGTCCCCTTTTCTTATGATGATGAGGATGGATGAAGCTTTTATTTAAGGACCATTGTAAGATAAATACAACAGACAGCCTGTTTGGACTTGCTGATTATCATCACATAGCAGACAGCAGCCGTATTCCATCTAGGGGATGGAATATTCAGTTTACTATCTTTACTTAAAGCCATCTTCAAAGGGCTTGCATCTAATTAGAAAACCCCACATCTTAAACCCCAAAATACATTAAAAATACATGATTTACATAAGAAAAGCTGGATACTGCATGTGAAACATGAACACATGTATTAGCTATGTGTACAGGCATCCAGTTGTCAGGGAAGTTGGCATGTGCATCTACAAATCCAGCCATTTTCCTCAACTTTTGAAACAAGCAAAATTCTGCCTAAAAGCAATATTTCAACTGAAATATGAAGATCAAAAATTGAGAAGTCAAAAGTCAGGCACGTGGAAGCACATGTCTCTTGATTCCTGGTGCATACATTTACTATTACACAAACTGTTAATATTCCTGCTGTAGTGTGTACAACTGATGTGCCCAGGGCACAGAGGTTGCACTTAGCAAATGGATTTCTCATCTCACAAGGACACGCCTGAAGTTAAATGATGGAAGAGCATCAAACTATATAGATGTGGATCAAATGATAGATGGGTCAGTCCTAACTGTAATCATCATAATTTTGAACACACCATGACTATTACAACACATTGAGAGTCTCAGGGTAGAACACACCTGAACAACTTATTTTTACCTTAACAATCCACCTTCCTTTATAATCACCATTTATAATCCTTTGCCCTTTCTGCAAATGAGGCACAGAGGGGTGTAGGGTGGCTCAGCTGTTGAAGAGGGACCTCAGAGGAAGACAAACCATACATCATCTAACACAAGAGGAAAAATCCAATCCTCGATTCTGGAGGTTTTGATTCAACAAAGCACTGATTTCTAGCCTACACTAAAACACGAATGTGAAGAACAAAATACAGGTAAATCTGCAGCAATGTCATTGGCTAAGGACACTGAGCCAGTTGAACAGAAGAGGTTTGCCATCTCCTCTCACCATTTTCCCAATCATCATGACGTAGGGCCCCAGGTACTTGTTCACGCCGAAGATGTCCAGCAGCCGGATGTACCAGTAGATGATGTTGACGCAGTAGATCACGCGCCCGTCGCTCCGGAGGGGCAGGTCTTGCAGACGGAGAACCATCCCAACAGAGAACAGGAGGATAGCTATGAGGTCGGTGACATTCCAATACTCCTGGAGCCAAACTTTTACTTTTTGGAGCAGTTTTCCAGGCTCTGACATGAGGATCTGAAGGACAGAGGAAGTGGGGAGGAACAGAGCTGTCTTAAAGTTGAAGAAATCTATAGTAAACAGATAGATATATGCCACAAACGCCAAGAGCAAAGATGATAAATGCTTGTCATCTGAATATCTCAGGTACTCTCAGTTCTTCTCCAAAATCTTCAGTTTCAACCACTCTTAAAATGTGTCTATATGCAAGACAAAATGTTAACTCAGTCTAAAATCCTCATAAAATTAGAAGAAATATGTGTATGTATTTCTGCTTTTCCAGTGTATTAGCCCTACTTAAGAGTCTTGAAACAGAGGTCAAAATACAGAAAGATGTTTTTAATCAGAAAATTCACATTTAAAGAAGCTGTAGCTTTTAAGAAAGTTATATTAAAATGTGTATCAAATGACCAAGAAATAATTAATAACCATAAAGCTCTGAATCAGAAATTTAATACAGAGAGATATTAGATACTATTTGGGCCTCTTTTTGGAAATGAAGTTCCACAGCCAAGAATAAAGTTCACAAAAATAAATAGTCTTACCAATTTATTGTTATTCTCCTTGCAAGATAATTTGTGAAACTTGATTGTCTTCCCAAGCTACTCTTAAAACTATTATTCAAGTGATCTCCATGAGTAAGTCCTAACTTCTAGTGAGTTAGCAAGCTTTTGGTTTTAATTTTCTATATTTAGCCTAAAAACATTTGAACAAATTCCTCAGAAAAGATGAATGTCATTCTTATAATTTGCTTTTGGAATGAATTTTAGGCTCATCTGTGAACAATTCCAATATCTACTTAGAAATCAATTGTGACAAATGTACCTTTTGCTGTGACAAACAGTAAACTTTTCTTGAAAGGACAGTTTGAGGTGAATGATTAGACAAAAACTAGCTCACCCAAGTCCTGTCTGCAGCCTCCCACCTGCTCAGGCAGCAGGGCATTGACCTCACCAGTGTTGCAGAGTCCTCCTGTAGCTACTGCCACTGCTTTCCTTTCTCATCTGCTTAATGGCATATACTCATGGGCCACTCAAGAAGTGTCTTTTCCTCTGTTCTTTTTATTAATATTGTAGCATTTACCACACAGTGTCAGAAACCTGTCTTTGAAACTGAGTGGTGCAAGCCCATTTTTAGTCTAGTCCTCCAGAGCACTGGCTTCAGAATGCACAAACATAACTGGTAACAGATTCAGCCCAGGGGTACAAATGTGCTATTTTAGCTGAGGTCAGTGGGCCTCACATTCACTCACACTAGGGCTGAATTGGGCCGCTGGTGTCACTGTGGAATAAATGCACCTTTGGTTAAGTGAAAGAGGACAGGATTAGGTGGGAGTGCCCATAAAGGGCAGGGTAACAGAACCACTTCACTCACTGTATAGACTGAGCTCTACATTAAAAGCTCTGTCTCTGCTCTATGTGTCTGCTTTTGCATCCTTAGGGAGATGCAGACTATTGCTTGACAAATTAACAAAAATTTTCAAGAGGCACATATTAAGGAATTTAGCTAACCTTTAAGACTCCTCAGAAGATCACCCTGTACTTGTGAGTACTATTAAATGAACATCATACTGAAATTTGAACACAGAAATTTTGTGGAAGGAGAAGGTGGTAAGAAGGAAAGAAAGACAGTAAGAACAAAAAGAAGGACAGAAAGAAAGAAGGAAAAAAGGAAAGAGAGAAAGAGAGAGAGAAAGAAAGAGGAAAGAGGAGAAAAAACCCATTGATTTTAAAATTAAATACTATAGATATCTTTCCTGCTTTTTTTAAACAATCCACCTGCCTTTCTGAAAAAAAAGAGGCACTTTTATGATAAACTCATTAATAAAAATTTACTCTGAGAAAAATAATAAAAACGGATATGAAATGAAAAAAAACCCCTCAAACCCCATGCTTATTCCTTTTTTTTTCTTTCTAGGCTGGGGAGAATTTACCTCTCTCATTTTCTCTATTCCCAGAGTGAAAATGTATGAAATGACAATCCACTCCTGAATAGATGGCCAGCGATCCATCTTCACCAGCACAATGTAGTTGAACAGCATCAAGTAGCCTATGTAGGCCAGCTGTAAAGAAAAAAAAACAAATATCAATTGTCACTATACAATTCAGCTAGTTTTTTGGAAATTATTTGATATTCCTGATTCTACTGTTACCAGGGTTTCACAGACAAAAGGACAGTAAGACTGTCCTGGGTTGTCTGAGAAAGCTCACACTAAGTCACATACTGTATGGAATCTGAAAAATACACGCACATATGTCCAGCTATATCTACCTCCTGAAAATAACTTCATTAATGCAGTTCCCTTGGATCATCCCAGAGTCATGGCAATTCTAATACCGCTGTGTCAACTACACAATTAAGTAATCTATGTGGAGATTTCTCCCTCATCTGCTTCTAAAAGCATTTAGTCATCCAACACCCCTCCTTTGTGTTCCCCTCCCCATTCACCTAATCTGGGCTGAATCTGGCATTCTGAGTCCAGATTTTAGGCATTATCAGAGGTCCTATCCAGTGTAGTACTGACCTAACCTATAGCAGGTTTCCTCCCCAAAACACTGCTGCTCCTACTCACACTGCTGCAGCAAGGAGCTGGGCATAGCCATTCATTCATTTGCCCTGTATTTTTTGCAAATTTTTAAGTGTGAATGTTTTTCTTTTCCTTCCTAATAAATTCACCTTCCAGGTTAATTTTTGATTCATAGGAAAATGTGAATTCAGCTTTTAGTTTATTTTCCTTTGTTTTTCTGCATGCTTAATGTAATTAAATGGTCTGTCAAAAAAAGGTCAGGCAAATTGCATCATCAAGCTTATGTTCAAAGTTCAGAGAAACCCGAGTGTCATTCTGGAGCATGGACTGTAGCAAGGATTCCACTGTGGTTTGTGGAGGCCAGAATCCAGCCGCCTGTCTACTTTGCCTTTCAAACAGCGGCTCTATAAGAAAATATTAAGACTAAATATAAGTCAGAGAAAGGATGACTAGTTCTGTGCATGAATATTTAGTCATTGTGACTGAAAGCTGTAATACATACATCTATATTTGAATTCAGTTTTTTACCCCTCAGCTGTCTGTTACTCACTGTTGCGTACAAGGGATGTAAGCTGAAACCACCACAGAGGGCCTTGAGGTCTTTGGGTAGGATTATTTAAATGTTCAGCACATCACAGAATGGAGTTTATAGTCCTATTGTATTTGTTAGAGAATGTCACTTCCACTCTTTGTAAAAGCCACAGGATTCTGGCTTTTGTTCCAGTTTCTGGCTGAGGACACTCAATAGAATTTGTTCTATCGACCATAACTATCATTGTAGAGGAACTAGACAGTGGAAGCACTACTTCTTGTCTGCATAAAACAGAGGAGGAAATGATCTCAGGTCTTCCAGTTTGTGAGGGATGGTGGATTGCAATGTGCAGGTCTGGAGGCTGCTCTTCCCTTTACCACTCCTAAAGGAAACGGAGAGCAATGTTGATGTAGACCAACACTTAGTGTTGGACACTTCAATCAGGAGAACCTCTGCCTGGGCAGGCAGAACTTCCACACCTCCCTAGTGGAAACAGCACCTTCTAACATAGAGGAAAAGCCAGGTGACAGTTACTTAACTAGTCTTAGACCTTATTGATTACTAATTATCAGGAAATCTACCTTGATTGCTTCAGCAGCCTTTGGTGACTTGCAGTCAGTAGGGCAAAAGAGTAAGGACATTGAGGCTACAGAAGTAACAGAAACTGCAAGAATCTAACTGTAACTAGGCAGTTTCACCTCCTGGTTTTCTTTTAAGTGTTAGCTTATTTTAGTTACGGCTTTTCTTTACTCAAAATTGTAAAACATTTTTGCTTCACCAAAGAATCTTGACTTGTGAGAAAAATTATATTGAAGTCTCTCCACTTTAACCCAAGAAACAAGCTCTTCAGAGAGTAAATGACACCCTCCTTTTCCCTTCCCACGCTTCTAGCTTGCTCTCACTTTCCAGGAGGCTACACAGATCCAACACTGTGGTCAAACTTTAGTTTAGATGTTCATGCTGGTAATCAAGATTCTTTAAAAGTGCTACTACAGAAGTAGCAGAAGCCTGTTTTTCTTGCTTTTACCTGACTTGACAAAGAGCTAGAAGCTGCCATTTTCACCTTTGAGGGCAGTACTTGAAGGAACTAAGGAAAGAAGATCCTACTGAGAAGTTTCACGGGTGGATTGCACCCAGCCCTTCTGTGGATGCAATCCCATTCTATAGAAAATACTGGAATACTCTTTGTGGTAGAGGAGGAACCTGGAAATTGTACCAAGAGGTCAATGCTTCAAGGAGATCACTCTCCTCTTTTCTGATTGATTGCAATAATTAAATGATCATAAACTGAAGCAGTCCCAAAACGCAAAACTTAGGGCAAAGCCCTTTTAAAATTAGAAGATGACTTTTACTTGAGGCTCAATTCCTCTGCAGCTTTCCTCTTCAGAAGAGGTACAAACTTACTTCCTGCTAATATCTCAGTTAATGCTAGTAGTAGGGATGCCAAAAAAATTTGCCTTATGTGTATATTTCATATATTTGCAGCTTTTTAGACTACCATTAAATAGTTATATATAGTTCCTAGTATTTTTGCTACTCTTTCTCTTAGATTTTAGAGTAGTAAGTTAACCTTCTAACACATTCCTGGAATATTGTTTGGTCTTATTCTTTGGTCTTATTCTCTGACAAGGAGAAGGCTTCTGTTTCCCTGTCAGAATCTGAGGAGGCACAATATGAAAGGGGGAAAAGAAGCCCTAGACCAAATCCAATGGGGCTGTACTTAGGGAAAATAACCTAACCAACTACTCTATTAATTGGACAATATTTGTGAATTATGCTAATTTGTTAAATTTATAGAAATTGTAGAAATCTGATGCCATGTGCACACGTCACCATCAGGATACCTGAAGCTTCCAATAAAGGTCTACTTTTCATTTTACTATTTTAACACTGTTGCAAGAGGTTTTTGATATTACAACAGTGGGAGTAGTCAACAGTAGGAGAAGATCATCCTCCTCTGCTCAAGAAATCTGTGGGATGAAACATTTGCATCATGGTTTCCAGTGCAACGAAACAGAACAGAGTAGTTGACTTTTGAAATTGCTGCCTAGAGAGAAAGGCTAAAGTTGGTGGGGAGTTGGTTGGTTTCTTTGTGTTGGTTTTTGGGGTTTTTTTGTTTGGTTTGTTTTGGGATTTTTTTGATGAAAAAGATGTCTAGTGTCTACTGAGGCAAATGTTACTTACTCAAATATCTAATTTAACTCAATAATATCTCATGGAACTAATTTCATTTGCAGAATAAAGTGAATCCAGCTATATAGTAATAGAAACAGGTAAATGCAGAATATTCAAATTGTTTGAAGTGTTATACAATAGCCATAGGACCTTTTACATGCATTTTGGACTGTGAAATGTAAAATTAGAATGATGTCTTTTGAAATTGATGAATAATATTTGTGCCTGTGTATTTGCAAAATTGTGATAGGTTGTGGAATTTTAACCCTTCTCTGAAACTCATTTTGCTTTTAGTCTCCAGGAGTTTTCTTTATATGCAACAGGTCAAGCATGGCAGCCAGAATCCACCTTAACTTGCTCTCCAGGTTCAGTGTACCCAAGATCCAGTGACCTTGACTGAGACCTGCCTAAGGACATAAAACTGTAGGAACATGTCTAAATGGAAATGCAATATTGATTTCTTTCTCCCATTTAAATATTGAACTAACAGGGAAAGCCAGGATGCTTCTTTCCATTCGCAGTGGAAAAACTTTTCTGTTTGTGCACAGTATAGACTGCAACTGATAATGAAACTAGGCTGCTGATGAGTAGTTTCTGGACTCGTGGGCTTGATTAGTGGCCAGTGGCCACCAAGTTGAGCAATTAGTAACTCTAAGATGTTAAACTACCAGCTAGTCTTGTTAAATGACCTGCTAGTCTACAGTGTCCACCACAGTTAAGACTCGCTTGATATGAGTTGTTCCCAATGTCTGCAAGGCAATTTTTCTTATAAGCAATCACTTGCAGAAGGATCCATTCTTTGTGATTTGCTGTGCTTTCAGCAGAATGATGGAAAATATGATGGGGAAAAACCACCTGAAACCATCTAGCCAGTTCCATTGGGCTGAGGCAGGATTTATTCCCGTGTATGATAATGGATGTATGTCCTGATAAGATAGTTTAGAAATCACTAGTAATGGAAAATCTAGCCTGTTCTCACACAGTTCATGACAGTACTTCTTGGAGCAGTTAGAGACTGTTTTCCAACTTCTTACCTAGAACTCTATGGGTGTTATTTTTTGTCCTATTCAGCAAGGATTTGGAGATACTTACACATATTCCTTCTGCAGGCCTTTTCTTTTTCAACAGAGAAAACATTCTCACTTCCTTAATCTTTCCCTTAAGTCAAGCTTTACAAAGCTCTTGAAACATTCTTCTTTTTTGGGGTCTTTCAAACCAGTTCATCACATGATGCAGAAGTTGAACTGTCATGGAACATTCCAGCCAAGAAGACTGAAAAGATTATTTTCTGTGGTCTCTCTAGTCTTATCCTTCTACATTCTAGTGCAATTTGCAAAATAACTAATAATAATTAAATAACAACTAAAACAATAACTAATCTCTACTCCATCATCCAAGTTTTGAATAAAAATATCAGATAGCTCCTGATATAGAACTTAATGGCAGCCTTTTTAATCCCTGCTTCCAGCTTGATAATGAATAATTAATATCTACTCTTAAGGACTAATTGTCAAAAAGCTTTTTATTCACATATTAACTTTAATATAGCAGTTTTTAATTTAGCTGTAAGAAAACCCTGGGAAGTTTTTGGTACTGTTTTACTGGAGTTGAAATACATGACACAGTTTTTTTCTACTCTTTCTGGAAGGTCCATTTCTTCCTAACACAAAAGGAATATACTGATTTAACTTAATTTAACCCTGAAAAATGTACATTGGCTATCAATCAGTCTTTGATATCTTGCAGGTACTTACATGCACATTTTCTCTGAGAGACAGTCACAGACTGGTCAAGACACACATACACAAAAAATATTCCAAGGAAAGAAGTTCTCTGTCTCTTTTTTCATCAGTTATTAGATAATTAATATTTTGACTCAGACCACCCACCCACTGGGCTTAGTATTGGAAGCCATCCTATTTGCACTTCTCCTGTAGGGATTTCCTTGTGAGCACTTCAGAAAACTGCCCCTTACTGTTTTATTTCAAGTGAAACATATACTATCATTCAAACTTTAGCCATTAACTTCCTGAAAGAAATGGTAATCTTTAAAAGTCATGCAAAGGTTTGCAATGCTAGCAGACTTCCACCAAATATTTTTATTATACTATTTATGTGTAATCCCCCCAATACCTTTAAATGTAGACATCAGTGAAACACAAAAGATGACCCTAGTCCAATTTCATTATTTGTACAACCATTATTAATATAATAGTAAAGATTTCTTACGGTGTAAAACCAAAACTTCACGATGGGAGCATTGTAGAACTCGTAAATCTTTCTTCCAATGGGGATCATTCTGTGCCTGCTCTGAACTTCCTCATCCTCTTTCTTTCTTGAGGACTCTCCATTCCCCCGTCCCAGCATTGCCTACAAGAAATGACATATTTGTGTTTCTTTCTTTGTGAAAGAAAAATTACACTATTGTTTGAAATGTCAATAGGAAACTGTTCTTCATCTCTACATAAAATCAGGTGATCATAGCGAGGCATAAAATGGTTTGCTTTCAGATTATCTTTTTTTGCAAGAAGGCTTCTGTTTAATAGTTTGAAAATGGAAAGTTATAGCTTTAGTCTCAACCCTCAACTTGGGACTGACCAGTGAACAAAAATATAAGATGTGGAAAATATTTCTCCTTTTTGATGTATGGACAGAAACACTTTTACCTGCCAACAGCTTTTTGTGGTGTACTTCTATAAAACAAACAGATGCAGACAGAAAACAGGTAAATTTTGGTTTTAAACAATGAGAAGTTAATAAGGCTGAGATTGAGAGGGAACAACAGGGGAAAAGGTGAGTTGGTAATCACTGAACTAAAAACAAAGAAGATAGTGGCACTTTTTAAGTTAATCACTGTCTCAGACCATGATCCCATGGTCTTACATGGATATAAGAGGACCTACTAGCAAAGCTCACTGCAGAAGAAAGACCTTGAATTGAAATATCCATGGACATGATTGTAGCTTCTTCCACAGTGAAGTTCCAGACTGCTCATACATTGCCTTTGCCAGGCGTGATCTCATGGTTACCATTGCAATTGAGACCCACAGAGAAGCAACACTGAGCTCAAGAAACACATATTTAAAAAGTCCTCTGCTATAAGCACAAACTACAGTCAAAAGAAGGTAATATTATTAATTACTAATATTAATTTTCATTATCAGCTGCAGAGAAGTGGAAGGAGTAAACTACAACCACTGAACTTGGTGCTTAAAAGGAGTTCCTTTGTATTTGAAGTGTAATGTGGCCTATTTAATATTCATTCTGAAGCAATTATTGAGCAAACAGTAGACTAAGACTGGATTTTAGCTCACTGTGCCCTTCGCAAATTCTTACAATTTAGTTTGTGAAGGCACCTGTGGAGAGCAGCACCCTGCACATGAAATATTTGAAAGAATTGAGACATAAGCAATTGTGCAGGGGCTGCATGATGATGCATTTGTTTCAATGCTTCTAAAATGCTTTTCTACAAGTAGATGAAGGCACCCTTGTGCTTTTATGTTAACTGATGCAAACTTTCACCATCCATGAAGATATCATTACCCTCATCTGCAACTTAAATGGTGGAAAACTAAGGGAACAATTAGATGTCAGGCATATGGTCTTTGTATAAAAAGGTCCTTCTTGTCTCTGTGTCTGTGCTCTCTGATTTAACAGGATGTACAGCACATACTTAACTAATTGCTTCAGGTGAGCTCTCTGATTGGGTTCTAGAGCCCTGCAGGAACTGGTAATGCACTTCTCACATACTTAAAAGTAAGATCCACAATCTAACCTTTTCTTCCTCTCTCCAGCCTCATGTGGAGCTATCCATAGGTCTTTTTCCTGTGAACTACTAGTTTGTAATGATCAACTTTTTTCAGTCAGTGTAGATCTTTGTAACATTATTAGGACTGTGCTTGGTCCCATATGGCTCCTCCTCTTTAATTTCATTTATGTGGTTAATTTCTCCGCTAGGGTTATTACTTTCCTTGTGGGCCCTTTATATTTTTTAATCTGACAACACACAGGTGTTGCTGTGCACATTTTCAATAAAATACAAAAAAGATTTGGGACAGACATATACTGCACTGAAACTAACCTCCTAGGACTGTCTTAAAAACTCTCTGACCAAGTTAACTTATTTCCTTTAGCTTTAGTGGAAGAACAGCTGAAGATTTTTAATTTAATTTCTATAAATACGGATAAAACATTACATATTAAGAATTAAAATTTACCACCTGTTGGCTCTCACAGAGCATGTAAAATACCTTGAAAGTCCATCAAGACTTTTATAAAAAAGGAAAAAGACAAAGTGGCTGTTAAACAGAGGAGAAGGGTTTTTATGGTTATGAGACCTATTGAATATAACTGCAGTAGCAGAGGTTACACAACCTCCACAGAAGATATCATTACCTGAACTCCATAAAATCAAAATGATCCTTTATCCATATCATTGATTGGTTTTTTTTAGGGGAGGGAAATTTGAATGTGATCTGAATGCTTTGGGAACACTATAACCCAAAAAGGTAGTAATTTGTTTGCTTCTCTCTACCTACTGACCCTGTTCAGGGAAAACCACCTTCTGGAGCCACTGAGTTTTCAATAGCTTTTCCCAAGGCTTTGTCTCTGCTGTCCTCTGGTGCTCAGTTTTGCAGCACAGTGAAAATGAATGCTGTCTGCTTTAACAAATCAGCAATGCTGTGCTTTAGTGAAAGGGTTTATTTTACAGAGTTCAAATCCTTCTCTTGTAAATTTTACAAATTTAAAAATTCTGAGACAGACTTAATCCTCAATTAAATCAGTGACTTGTGGATATTTTTATGCTAATGCTCTTTAAATGTCTGGATTTATGCTTTAGCTTACAAATTCTGATTTCCTGTTTGCTACTGCTTTCTTCTTGATAACAATGCTGTAATTTTATCTCATTACAATTATTTTTTAATTAATTCTATCATATAATACTAACTTCTCCCCTCCCCCACGCCACAGATGGGTAATTTCTCTGAGATGGCTAGGGATTAGGTTTGACCTGATATTCCTGACTGTTAATTATACCTCAGTATTAACAAACTGAAAAGCTTTCCCATTAGAAACATTCAGAAATAACCTAAGTAACTGTGTTAACAGAATAATTGCAGTGCCAAATGTGAACAAATGTTTTCCTTGGAGTGGGATGCAGTAGGGTGGGAACAACTCAACACACTGCTCTGTGTGGGCGGCATCTCTTTCTCTAATACATGACTTTGTCCATGATTCACCATGAGTCATGCAAGGTAAGCTCGACAGCAGCTCAACCTCATTGTAGAGTACAGTACAACTGCATCAATTTAGCCTGAAGGGATTGATGTTTGCATAGTTTTCACATGGAGATTTTATTAATCTGGTTTTTGTTGCTATTGTTAGGCCAGATTTTGTTTTATGTAATTGAGGGCTGTTTGCTGATAATGAACTATCAGAGGAGAGTTTTGGGTTGTACATTTTTGAATTAATATATGTTAATAATCCTATGCTATGTTTATGTGTTTTAGAATTAAATAACAGGAATTTCAGTCCTTCTGGAATGAATACAGGCTCTTCCAGTTTCATCCTGGGTGAAGTCTATGTGCTATATAGAGAATTACCCCAGTTCACAGAGAACTGGTCTGGAAATGACATAGCTGTGTAGAGACACCTCCCTCAGCACACCCTGCTGGATCCTACACTGTGTGTGAGAGCGCTGCCCCCATGGTGGTTGTTCTCTGCCCTGAAACACTGGCAGAAAAATGTTTTAATATTTTGCACGTGCTTGGTGGCTACAGTGAGCACAGAGGAATGGGACTAAAGAGCTCAGTCATCCTGTCTGCTGAGCAGGGCAAAGAGCAGAGACCGTGCAGGGCACATGTGTGGTGGTGGTGGTATGAAGGGTCTCCAAACTCCTTGGAGGAATAGAAAACCTCTCCTCATGGAGAGGGTCAGTACTTTTGCCTATAGACCACCCGCAGTGTCTCCCAATTCTGTTTTCCAGACAAGCTGAAGCAGTGCCTTGTTGCTAGCATGTGAGATGCTGTGAGAGTTGCCCTCTACTGGGAAGGCTGAGTTGTGCCAGGGGCACTAGAACATGAATCTTCAGACTTTTCAGTGTTTAGAACTGTATCTTTAGTGATACAATTAGTATTTGAATATTTCTTGCCATTGAGAAGAGGCTAAGCACACATACTACCAATAAATTAATGCGATCCCAGAGGGCAACAGAACTAGCTTTGCTGCTGCTGAAAAGTTCTCAGACTAACTCAGTGATGTTCATGGAAGTCTAAACTTCCTATTCATTCTGGAAAATCAGAACAAAATGAACAAAACAACAACAGAAACACCTTTTAAAGGACTTAGAGGAGCTATTCTGTGTTGTGAAATAAAACCATTTACTGGGGAGCTCTAATACCCAAACAATAAGGCACTGAATAGGGTTAAGGATGCTCCCAGTTATGGCTACCAGAATCAGGGTTATTCTAGGAAGGAAGGTGGACTTCTGGGCTTTCTGACTGACCTGAATTTCAGCAATTAAGGCCTTGATTAGGAAACTGTACAAATAGAAAATATCACTGGCCCTTAGACTTTAATGCCCTTCTACTCCTCTGTGTTTACTATTTAGGATTAATGACTGCCAGCTCCATACATAAATTGTGGTAAATTTCTTGGTGCTGAGGAGCACTGATGAAAGCAGTATTCAAACGAATTTTGTGAGTATCTGCTATAAGCCTGTTTCTTAGCATCTAGGTGTTAAAGAAATGTGGGCCTATCACTCTCATGTATCTGTTATAAAGCTGAAAGCAGGTGTGAATAACAAGTAGTTTACAGTGAATAAACACATCTTCATAGTCTATCCATATGTTCAGTTATCCACCAGACCCTTTAAGAGGAGCACAAAGCAAATAGATACTTGCATGCAGATGCACCCATGTGGAGACTTAACTTCACTGTTGCTGTAGTCTGCTAATCACATTATTCTGTGCAAATGAGGTGTAAAATAGGGAAAATATCACGTGGCCCTGTACCTCACACACTATACAAGAGCAGTGCAGAAGAAACTGACTCTTTGGCCTGTCTGTAGTCACCTGGGTTTAGCAGTGCAAGACGCACAGGAAATCAATGAACAGACCTTGCCTAGACAAGACGTTGCTCCATTTTAGCAGAGAATATGGGTGTAACATGATGAATATAGAAACTTGAGAAGTATTCATTAGGAATGATTAGAAGGAGAATCAGGAAGATTATTTCAATGATATATTATTTGCTGGGAAAGGAACTTTGAGATAAAAATGATTACCATCACTTTTGTTTGTTAATCTTTATGCTGAACAAAACTCAGGTTAGGTGAGTGACTGATCTATTGATTCGAAGTTCAGCAATGGATTAAAAATTTATGATATCCCAGCATAATAAATTTTTAATCTTATTGAAGTATTTATAAGGTATCCTTAGTATACTAAAGGTTACCATGGCTAACGGGAAACTTCACAAAGGCACTTCCCAAAACATCTTTCAGGCATCCTCTGATCAGTGGAAACGAAACCTGACCTTTATACCAGACCATTTGACCAAGGCTGGAACAACATGGAACTTCAGTCTAAAGTATTTTCTTTATATTTAAAATGTCAGGTGACTAAATAAAATTGTCTGTGTCATCTAACCATAGACATGCAAAGATCTCTCTGCTACCAGTTCACCTCTGCTCACCACTGAGTGGCACCTGAGTGAAACAGATGTTAGAAGTTCTACAGTATAGTATAGATTATATGCAGAAATACTAAGTGAGCAGTGCTGTACCAAAGATATTGTTTCTAAACTTTCTGGATTTCACAGGAAGAATATTATTTTATGGAAAAGGTTTCAGGTGTCTGACACTTTGCTAGAGTGATGCAATGATTTTAAAGGAATTAAGGGAAGAGTCAATGACAGAACAGAGCAGTAGGACTGTCAGCACATGGAAGGGAGAAGAGGGAGAACATCTAAGGTTCATCTGGAATAGCAGATCTACTGCACATGTCACTTGCAGCAGGACTCAGAAGGGGAAAAGGAAACAGTGTTGTAGACAAGAAACCAGGAGCTGGGATAACTACAGTGAGATGGAAAACACATCTTCCCCAAATTTCTCCCCATTGCCAGGTAAAAAGCAGCTTGCAAAGTGCTTTGATTTGAATAGGCACTTCATAAGGGGATCAGAAGCCAAGGGTTAGTAAATTGCAATCAATAGCTATTGAGCAGAGAATGCCCCATTGCTGCTATTTTGGCTTGTGGTCCTTCCCAACAGCCAGGTTCTTGCCTGCAAACGGGTCCTGTAGGTGGGTCTTGTGGGCTGCTCCTTCGGCTTGCCTGCATATTGGGTCCTGTAGGCAGGTCCTTCTGCCTGCCTGCAGTCGGGGTCCTGTGGGCAGCTCCTGCTGTTTTCCTGTGGGAAACAGTCTGGGTTTTTTTGTTTTTGTTTCTGTTTTTTTTACTTAACCAGGCAAATCCCCCTTATGTCTATGCTTCTATCCTGACCAACTGCGGCGGAGTTTTAAGCCTTGCAAAGACACCACAATCAAACCCAAACAAATCCAAACCAAGCTAGACTAAGGCAGATGTAGTAGCCTGTATGATAACTACCCAAACTAAAAAGTGTGAGAACAAGGGACAGGAGGTAGGTGACATGTGTAGTTTTCAGAGCTTTAGCTGTCTGATTGTTCATGGTGTGAATTATTCCTCAAAGGCTATGTTACTAATATGAACAAGTCCCTCCTTACACACTTCTGCTGTGTTGCAGAAATGGAGCTGCCTAGCTGCTTGCTAATGTCTTCAGCAGAATAAAAACTGGATGTGTGTTTGTATGAAAGGCAATGACCAAAAATACGAAAAGAATTTTAAAGTAATTTTTCACAATTTTTTCTGGCCTCTTTGCACACTTGCTTACTCTCCAGTGAAGTCAACAAAAAGAAAATAAATCTCTGGCTGCCATGAATCTTTGGGCATTTCCAAGCAAAGATGAGCCGTTTTCCACCAGAGAGATCATCTATCATGACTGAGTGCTTCTAAAATCTAATTCACTTAGTTCAGACGATGTAGCATTAAATTGAGTCAAAATATGAGGATATTACAGCAAAGCATCACCAAACACTGCTAGAGGGTATAGACAAAATGATGTCAACTTGTGTGGCTTGAGTCCCATGGAGGAGAGGGGATGAAGACTGGTATCCTATCATGTGCTATATTTAGCAATCAGATGGTTTGCAATGCCTACAGAAGTAGGAATAACAAATTGACAATGCTGAGGCTGATGATTTATTGTGAGCACTTACAGTGAGTTCCATGTCTTCCTCATCTTTTTCTTTCACTGGCTTCTCTGGTTCCTCTGGATCCTTTTCTTGAAGATGGATCTCATTCGCCTGGGTCATGTAGGGCATATCATCTTTGTTCTTGAACTCCAAACTGAGGATTGAAGGAGGAAGTAGAATTCCTAGAATTACCTAAAGCAATAATAATGATAACAATAATCATCACAGAAAACAGATTATGGTCATAATGTTTACTTAGCATCAAATGGTACCACTCCCTCAGGAGATTCAGGAAGAGAAAGACACATGTGTATGTGAGTTTCTATGACAATAAAGTATTTGTCATTGGGGGAAATGTACCAGAGTACTGGATCAAAGCATTTAATTTCTATTAGTGCTGCTGTGAATGCTCCTGAATGTTTTATCTGCTTGAGCATCACCAGATGCGCAGTGCTGCATACTAGAATATATTTACAAAATATTATATAAGGTCAAGAGGAGGTGGGACCATGTGGGTGTACAGACCTGCAAATGCCTGCATTTTATATAATACAAAATATCAGTATTAATGACACACAGAGAGGGTTAATAGCTCTTTGTGTCCATGCTTAATATGCCCACTGGTAGCCAAAGAAGTGTAACCATGAGTGGATGTGAGGAGATAAGGCAAAGCCAGCAAAAGCAAATTCTGATGTGCATAGACATGCAGTCCCCTGAGCTTTTGTTTCAATTACCAGGCAGCTGTGTAATGGTCATGTTGATGCCAGTTCTTTCTTTTCTGCCTTCCTGCTCTTATATGCAGGAGTGTAGAAACCACTAAAATTACCTTGTTGGGATATATAAGTAATGAACAATGCTTGTATTAAAACATTAGTACAATTTAATAGTAAGTAATACCTAGCAAAGTCTGCATTCACAAGCACAATAACTTTTCCTGGTTATGCTGCAATTTGAAGGAGAATGATTTTCTTATAAATCTCTCCCTGAGTGAGAGCGAAACCAGATAGTTAAACCTTCTTGGCAGGCTGGGGAGGGTGCTTGTGCTCATCACATCGGCAGGCAGCCTGTGTGCTGTTGAAACCAAAGTACACAGCAAGGAGCAGTCAGTGTATGTGAATGTTGTACCCAGCCTTGAGAAAGCTTCCTGCACTGCTCCTGCACTCATGAAACGATGGATCCAGGGGGTTGCAGGCAGACCTGGCTTCACAAAAAGGCTCTCTTTAAGAGCAGGCAGGATTAGCAGCTGTCCCCAGCCCTTCCATTGGTGCCATACATCCCCAGCAAGAAACTAAAGAATTATATTCAATCTTCCTACCATTTGTCAGTTTCAAAGGGAAAAACCTGTTCTTAGGAAACAACCCATGACTCATGCTTGCAAATTTATTTCTTTGTCATGCTGTCTCATGTAGCTTGTAGCCCACTTTAGCTTTAAACAAGTTCTGCTAATGAGCTTCAGTGAAATAAAATACAGACTTCTAGAAACTGAGTAAAGGATCCTTGTGAAGCCCTGGTGTTAGAAGAAGCTGAAAGGAAACAGAGCCTTCTACCTTCAGTTATGCATTATGAAATAAAGGTCTATTTTAGGACTTAAGAAATACGTGCTGAAAAGTGGAATGCATGTAGTAGGAAATCAGTTGCTGCACTGCCTTCCACGTACCTAGGCTCAATATCTACAAAGCCAAGCAGTGAAAAAAGCATCTGTCCCTCTGAAGGATAATAGGCCTGAGTTCAGGAAACAGGTAGTAGGAATGTCTTCAAATGAGAGAATGTGTTCTATCTGTAGCAGAACAACATGTATGCACAGGTCCTGCATAGGAATGCTATTGGCCACTTGCTCTCATTCACCACTGTCACTGGATTAAGAGCCAGTCTGGAAGCAATGCATGTACTTCTAAGCATTCTTGCCATTATTGAACATATTTTCACATGGCAATGCAGCTGAGTGATGACCAATTTTCACACAGGCAATTAGTGCAGAAGAGAGAATCCCTTCACTGAAAATATATCTTGGTGATCTGGGAGGAAGAGGCAATTCCTGGGTATATTCTGACTGGTGACTGCTTTGGTGAAACACGGCATGGACACCAGTTAATCTCAGAATCCACTTTGTGCTGTTAGCAGATTTGTCAACTGTGGAAGAAAACTTTAACTGCTTTGAAAATGGAATCATCCTTTAGACCCTCTAACGGAGTCCCTTCAGATGCCATCAGGAAGATTTGCAAGGGTTGGCAAGGAAATTTGTGCTGCTTACTTTGTCTGTTCTGGGGAAGGTTGTCAGATCAGCACTTTTCATTAATAGTTAATTCACTTGTACTTCCTATTCCTTGACAAGCTCCTCAAGTATACAGGCAGGATGACACACTAACCTCCTAGCTCAATTCTTATTCTGATAAATGATGCCAAAGGGGACTTCAAGAAAGGGAACGAAAAAATCTAAGCTGTGTGCTTTGAATTTAGACTTATGATAAACCCCAGCTGGAAAACAACACAGGAAGAATAAACTCTCCTGAATGTCATTGAAAATAAACATCTGAAATATGGTCACTTTAGGCAGTTATTACTGATTTGTTGCGAACCCTGCACCGTCTGTTAGAATTCTCTGAATATTAATTTTATTTTAAAACAGGAATGACCTTTAGGCCGGAATTTTTTCGCATTCGGAGACGACCCATCCACATGTCAGTGAGCAGCATCTGGCTGCAGGTGTGAGCGATGAAGTCCCTGTGCTTGGCTGCCACTGCAAGCTGCAGGCACGTGGCGTTGCTCCAGTTCTTCAGCTCGTAGGTCAGCAGTTTCATTGCCAGTTGCTCGTCCTGCTTGTATGACTGGTCCAACAGCTCCACTGCCAACTGGCCAAAGTCCCTGCAACAGAGGGACACCCCTTCATCCCCGTTAGCCCACGCAGCCTTGTGCTCAGAACACCTCTCTGCAACTGCCAGCCTCTTCAAGGGGCACACCACCTTCCACCATGCAAATCGTGATGTTGACTCTACATGGAAACCCACATTTTCACATGTGAGGGGCTAATGTTAGGCACATAAATAAGTGCCCCAGCTTAGCAGTGATGAGCACCCACACATACCAGCTGTCTGCTCCCACCTCCCTGCCCACCTCCCTGACATTTTATAACTGAAATCCTCTGGTTATCTGTAGCTTAAGGGATTGCTTCTCTGCTGTTTGCCCATGGCTTCATGGTCAAGCCTCCTGGAAGAAGGAATGTCGAATATCCTTTCCAAAATCCTAAATTTATAGAATTTTAACACCAGGAAAGATTCTTATGGAATCTAGCATCTTGCCTTGCTCATCTAAGCATGACCTTTTGGTTAATTAACACTTCTGCCTGAATACTATGCTCATAAGGATTTCAGTTACTGTTCTACTGGGTATGTACAGCGTATCCTGAAAAAGCACAGAGAAATGTAGCAGTCTGACTCTTGAGGCCTCAGGGAGAACACATAAACAATACAGATATTTCACTGTTTTCTTGACATCTTCTCATTTCAGAAGTTATATTGCTAACAACTTTTTTACCCTGGCAGACAGATTGTTTAAAAGCTATTTAGATTTTCTCTAAAGGGACTGCACTTCCCCTACAATTTAGAAATGAAAGCAAAGTACAGATAAGAAAAATTTAGGCAAGTTCAGGTTCAGAAATCTCTCTTCCTCCTATTTTTTTTCCCCCTCAGGAAAGTGTACATGAGAGAAAATTCACCTGGAATTGTGATTCAGCTCCTGGGATATGTCATCCACCATGTCATTTTCTGACGCTTCGTGGGCCATGGCTTTGCAGAGTTTGCAGGCCACCAGTGCTTTAGCCATGGCCTCTTCCCCATGCTGCCAAAAGAAGAGGGCCATTTTCTGACGTTTCATCAGCACAGCCCACACCATCAGCTCATGGAATGGGAAAGGAAAGTGATTGATCTCGGGGTCATCCATATCAATATCAACTTCTTCTTCTTTTTTCTTTGTTGGTTTTCTCCCTCGACGCAAAGGGACATCGTCCTGTGAGAATTGTAGAGAAATTCTCTCAATCAGTGAAGGAACCGAATCAATCCATACAATTTATTGAAATCAGTACCTAAGATGTCAAACATGCTTTCTGCAGGCCAGCCCACTCATAATTTTTTTGACAAAATATTTAACATAGGTAAACAATAACAATGGTATTGCACTGTAATTAATGATGTGCACTGTAATTGAGAAGACAGTAAACAATCTGAATTCCTCTTTCTCCCTAATAACAGACAGTACAATCAAAATACCATTTTGGAACCATTTTGGAAAAGCCACCATTAAAATAAAGCTAAAAGCTCACTGCAAATATAACATCTGCTGTAATGTATCTGCCATTTTTCCCCTCCAGAAAGGACATATCCATGGAATTTTCTGATCTGCTGAACACTCCTTCTATGCTTATTCTTGTGTCTTTTCCTTTATCTCCCTACAAAGTTAACAATCTCCCTTCTTTACTCCTATTCTGCATGCTTATTTCTTCCTTCTCCATCCCTTTGTTGTTTCTGTTGCCTTTAGTTTCTTTCCCATTTTAGCCTTTTATCAGATGAGCTGACCTATTCTGTCCTGTGTCTATGTAAGGAAACTGTGGTTGTATAAAACAAACAAACACGAAAATACTACTATCCCCTTGAAGTCTTTGGCCTCTATAAATTTTGCATCATTCTCTGCAAGTATTTCATTTCTCAGAACATGCTTTGAAGTTAGATGCTATCTGACTGAAATTCTGCTTCCCCTACCAGACTGAAACATTTTGTTTAATTCCTATTAAACAAAAACCAAAGAGATCCATAGCTGGGGCAAAGCCTTCTTTTTCCTTAGCTACCTCCTGGACTTTTATTAGGAAATGTTTCTTGATCTGCCCCTTGTATAAACAAGTTATCTGGATGAAAAATACTTTTCATGCTTTCATTACAGTGAATTTAAATACTATCTGGATACAGTTTGTATTTGTCAAAGAAAGAAAAGACATTAAGATGTGTTACAAGTTGCCTACCTCCATTCCCAACAGCTTCAGGGCTTTTGGCTATACAAAAAAAAAAGAAAAATGTTATTTCTCACAGAATAGTGATGAAAAACTACAGCTATTTGTGTATACATATATACATATGTACACGTGCAGGTAGAGTGACACAAAACATACAATAAAATAGAGATAATATTTACGTAATGTAATATAATGTAGGATAATGTAATAGTATATAAAATAGTTACGATCCAAACAAATAATTACATATATGTTGTTATTTCAAACTTGAGTTTGATACTACTTTACCAAAACCACAACAGAAGACATATATTTGGGTTCAGGTACAAATTACAACTGGTTAGGGCTTTTCTAGAAAGAAAGTGATAGGGACCACTGATAAGGCAAGAATGGATTTCTCTGGAGTACATCAGTGTTTTGCCCACTGCCCTGGAACACTTTTATTGACTATTGTGGAGCTGCTCTGTGTGTTGATTCAGTATCAGTGAAATCACTGCTCAAATGTTTTTCTCAATGGAGTGACTATGGGAAGGAAGTCTCTGCCACCAGCTACAATCACTGTCTTTCCTTTCAAATGTCAAGAATTACAGGGAAAAGTATAAGGAAACAAATAAACCCATTTTAGGTAGTTGTCTGCAAGTGTTTCACAGAGCTGTTGGTATTGATCACCACTTATCGATACTTTCAGTGCTGTGTATTGCTAAAATCTGAAATGTGAGGCAAAAATAGGCAAATAAGGAACTACAGATATTACTGGGAGAAGCAGAACAGACTCCTGTTTGTGTTGGATTGGGTCAATGGCAATATGGATAATAATAAACAGTTTTTGTGTTTTAGAAAGACCTTACAGAGGCATATGAAGCCACAAAAAACCAAAACAGTGGTGTTGCCATGAATACAATGACTGCTGGAGCCACATCCAAAAAATAAAACAAGTTTTGAGTTATGGGTTTCTTTGCCCTAAAACTTTCAGATCACAGTCAGGAGATGAGCCATGAGATAGGAAATGCATCTAACAGAAGCTTTCAAATCTAGCTCAGGAGTTTTTGAATTACAGCATTACTGGTTCAGGTCAAAAGGTTTGTCTTTTAGAAGCTGCGAATACTCATAATTGCAGGTTTTAGAGTTAGACCAGACTGTTTTATGTGCTGGTTTCAGCAGGGCAGCAGAAGACAGTAATTTTTTCATAAAATTAATAAAACACCATAGCTTGTATCAGTGTCTGGCTTGTGATGCATTATGGTCAGATAACTGCAATGCACACAATGGAAATGAATCTGTGGAATGAACAGTGTGCGCACTGGACCCCACCAGTCTGGAACCATGTAAGAAGCTATGGTAATCCATGCCAGATGGTATAGTCACGAGGATGGCAAACAACTTGTTTCTTACCCTCTTAGGCCCAAACAAATTGTGGTACAGTGTTCTGAACCGCTTTCGGGTGTAATTGCAGCGATACGCTCCTCCCATCAGGTACTCTATCACCAATCCGATATCAATCAGACTTATCCGATAATCAGGAGGTAAGTTTCCCTGCAATGAAAACAAGGATGGTGGGAGAAGAAATGTTACTGACTTGTTACTGACGTTGTTAAAGGTATTTTAAATTATGTTAGAATAAAACAAATTAAATAGGTAAAAGAAGGAATGTATTATTATGCTGGTTAATTAATTCACCTTAAAATAGATCCAACCGAAACCTGGATATTCTCGCTTGGAAAGAAGACATAAGTTAAATAAGAAGGTGAAGAACTTGTTGGAAGTAACAGAAGATAACGTCAGTACACAGTAATCATATTCTTCAGCTGGGGAAACAAGGAACAACAACACTGCAGAAACAAAAGCATGAGGATCGATACACTTGAAAAGTCAGACACAGTTGCTGGACTCTAGTTCTGCATGACAGCACTTTTCCTGCACCAGCTCTCACCCACAACTTGTCCTGGCACATCACATCTCTACTGGCATCTCTCTGGACTGCCTCATCTGAACTGGCAAGGCATGGTGAATTGACAACACACCAAATCTTTAGTTCACATGGGATCTGCTCCTTCCCATCCTGCAGTGTTTCCTTCCAATGTTCCAGGAAAGGAAGGGCAGGAAGTAAGATTGGTGTTACAACTCTAGAGGACTTACAAGCACATGAGCTATCATTATTACTAGCTCCTAGGGGCAAGTAGGGGCAAGAGAGTCTATCAGCATTCAGTCTTGGAGTTATGTTCAAAGAATACACATCCTTGCTTAACTTTCGCACCAAGAAAGAGGAAAGCATCCATATGTATGAAAGCTGTAATAAACAAAATATCCATAGCTAATTATTTTGGGGTTTGTTTATGAAGAAAACTATAGGCCTAGCAATTTTTCTAAACATTCCCTATCTGAGTTTCTTACATATTTTGCTAAAATTTAAAAACACATTACCTTTAAACACATTATCTAGTTACGTAATTTCCAGCAGAGCCATGGAGATTGTCTCACAAAAAATAAACTGAGTTTGTGGTCAGGGTCATTAGCAGGATCCTGGAAAAGATGCCTACATACTTTTTATTTTCTTTTCTTGCTTGTATCTGTTAGATATTTTTATATATCTATATAGATATGTACATATATGTGTATATGCATATGCATACATATACGTATATGTATGTGTATGCACATGTACCTTTTAACTTGAAAGGAAAAAGAATAACAAACATGTCCACATCTTATTGACCCTTTTCATGGCAACTTCCAAGCACACATCTTCCTTCACTTTCAAATCTGAAATGGCATCACTGAGGTTATGAGTTCTCCAGTATTTCTGGGTTGCAAGACTACGAATAAAGATTTCAGTAACTGACTGTTCCTCACTGTATACAAATTTTCTCTGAGTTAATGGGGCATTTCTATTCTCCAGTTGCAGTAAACCCAGTGGGACACGTTGTGTGCTGAATTAT
>VWYI01020943.1:1498-40925 GCA_013399455.1 Anthoscopus minutus | reverse complement strand
AACATGTAGTCCATCACTGCTGCATGTAAAACCTGGTGGAGTTAACATAGAAGAGCCATTGTCTAACACCTCAAGGCTGTAGTTGTGGTTTGGTGTTTGAATCAGGGATCAACTCGAATTTCACAATATTTTCTATGTTATTTTCTACTAAGGTATATTTTTATGTTGAATTTAGAAATGAAAATTGGCTCCTCATGGCTCCTTTTATGAAATATTTTTATACACCACATGGCAGATTAAAAGGGCTTAGCTGTGTTGATTAACTATCCAAATGTTTAATCAATAGCTAGATGCAGTCTATCTGTGAAAGACCTTGTAGAAGTCCCACTTGCCTTATTTCCCACCCCCAAGTGAGACATCAGTGAATGACTACATGGTCCATGCATATCAATGCAGAAGGGCTTAGACAAACACAGCACTAATGGAAAATTGTGGGTCACCTTGTCAAAATATGTTAAACGCCCCTTAAGTTTTTTTTTGTTTGTTTTGGGTTTTTGTTTTGTTTTCTTTTTTTTATTAAGAAAAAAATGACATTTAACTGACCTTGCAATATCATACTGCCTTTCAGAAAGCAAATAGTACTCAGTCTGCAACCTGCTCATTGGTGCATGGGTCAAAAATATTTTCCAAGCGAATTATAAAATACACATCCTCATGTGTTGATACAAC
Source organism: Anthoscopus minutus (assembly GCA_013399455.1). Taxonomy (NCBI): domain Eukaryota; kingdom Metazoa; phylum Chordata; class Aves; order Passeriformes; family Paridae; genus Anthoscopus; species Anthoscopus minutus. The sequence goes on along the minus strand of VWYI01020943.1, from coordinate 40,256 downwards.
CCATGGTAACCGCCTGACAAAGTGTTAAACAATTGTACTCTTTAGTACAGAACATGTTTGCTGACACTTATTTGGAAAATATATGTAGGGGCCTCTGAGTGATTCATAAGCAAGGGTTGTGGATGCCAGGGTGTGCTGGATGTTAATGCATTGCAAAGTCAGGGAAAGTTCATCTTGTGACCACGGCTCCTGGACTCGCTCCAAGAATATGCCATTTGCAGAGATGGCATTAACTGTGAGAGGGCTGTTGTGGGATTTGGATTCCTGCCCTCATATTTATCTACTCACAATGTCATTAACACCCACATTGATCCCGAACTGCTGCTGGTGCCAAGGTTGTTTTGTTTGGTGGTGTCACAAATCAAAAACAAGAGAAAATTGTTCTGATAAAGATAACAGCTCTGCAGCTTTGCATTGTTATAAATGAGACATAGGAGCCCTCCATACCTGCTAGTAATGTGCTATAATGGTTTTGCTCAACTATTAGAATCATTTTCTTCGCTTTGGCAAAATTAGTGTTAGGATGACTGTAATATGATTTGCACTGAGATTGTCACAATGCATCTGTCAATATCTTTCTGGTCTTGATATACTGCTGAAGACAATGCTGTAGGTTAAAACTGGCAACAAGGACAAGCCACCATTAATTAGCTAAGTACTACCTTCATCATGAGGCTTGTTTTGAATGGGAGAGAACTACACAGAGCAGTAGGCTATTTGCTTTAATTTCTGATGTATATACAGTTAGCTGAATCTCTGATTTAGTGGCACTAATTGCATGTATATAGCTACATAAATAGGTTGATATCTTTACATATACATAAATGCTGGATTTTTTTTAATATTCATGTGCAATCATGAATACAATATGTGCAAACAGCCCGTTATTCTGTAGTCATAATTGCATCAAACACACCAAGAAATCTTTCAAGACTTATTCACTTTGTGGTTTTACATCACAGGTTGGAGAATCTAAAACAATACCTAGTAAAAGTATCGCTGCAGCTGCTATAGTAGCTTTCTGGCTTATTTTGGTGCGGCACACACAAGACCAAAGTGGCTAGAAGAGGACCATGCAGCATATCAGTAGCCAAGAAACAAAATTCCATTTAGTGTTGTCTCAATACAGTGTGCAGTGGTACTTATGAGTAGAAGTGGGGGCTCTGAGTCAGCTTCATACACTGGGAAACACTTATCTATGAGTAATAATTAAATGGCCAATTGAATCCTCAAAGAACCTGAGCCACAGGTAATAGTAGTAGGCACTAAGAATCCTATTCATGTTCAGCATATTATCCTTTTAAACCACTCTATTTGTAAGAAATTGAGGCAGACCATGAGAAGTGTATTTGCACCCTTGATAAAAATTACTAAAAACATGAAAAACTTATCTCCATGCTAATTTAAAGAGAAGGGTGAAGTATCTGCTTTGGTTGGGTGTGAAGTTCAGTGATCTCCAAACCACTAACCTTTAAAAATCAAAAAGAGTATTACAAGTTCAGTTTTCCTCCAAGTCCAATGTTTCTTTTTCTCCTTCAATCTTGAAAAATTCTTGCTGGTCTAAAGAATAATTTTGATCTGGATAATGATTCCAGTTTACATTTTTGAAGTGAGAACATGTCTTGATACAATTCCGTGTTTTAGACTTAACTGAGGCTTAATGGCTGTGAACACTTCTGATTTTTCAAAAAAAAAATCAGGGATGTTTTTAAAATGTTTCTCAGAGTAGTGTTTTATCTCAACTTGGTGGCTACACCTGCTGATCTCTCTGGAGTCTTTATGAGCTCAGCAAATGTATTTGGCTTTCTCTGAGGAAGTCATGGGAAAATGTTATGAGCTCAGCCCATACAGTGATCAGTGTCTGACTGTTGAATGGCTGTAGAGTACAAATCGGCTACTGACAGAAGACAAAAATCTGTAAACACAAATGCAAAGAGGACAAGCTTAAATGTCCTCTCAATGATACCTAGAAGCTGCTGTTTTGAGTATACTGAAATATATACTCATGTTCTCTCTATGTAAATGAAGTGCACTTGACACTGAGGTTAAATGCCTACTTGCAGATGAAATGGAAGCTTCTCCTGTGCTTCAATTATCTATGCCATCAGTAGCAATATTTACAGTGTAGGAAGGTGCTCCCATATTGGAGACCATGCTAATAAAATTTTTCTTGGAAACAATCCTGTTGGTGGATATTTGACTGGTGAAAACCATAAAAGAGGACTTTAGTCTTTTCTGTATAGGTAATAAGTGTTTCCAAGGAAAAGATAAAGTGTTCTCCTTTCAAATATTGTCATAACAATGAGTCTGTCACCCATCCCAGACCTAACTGCTTTGCCAGAGGCATATTCATCATCTATTTGCAGTTTTCTGACTTTCTTGCAGACCTTCATGCTGGTCTGACACATAGCTGGAAAGTGTAAAACCCATCACTGATTTATAAAACACTCATACATTTAGAGAGTTTTTATTTTGTAGCTTTTATTTGTTTCCCAGTGATTGAGACCCTCCAGGGTATAGAACTTTATTAAAGTATCAAACAGAGGTGCAAAAATAGTATTTAAAATTTTGTGTGAATGGTAACCATATCCTGTATTGCATTGCTATTCATAAAACTATTATGTACACACACACACACACACAAATATTTATAGTTGATACAAAGGAGATCTATTGACTTTTTTAACTAAAAGAAGACAAGGTGATTGCTTTATTAAGTAAAATAAATTTGCTTTTTTAATGGCTTTATTGAATGCAAGAAAACCATATCAATGGCAGAAGTTTCAAAAAAGTATCTTTGATAGGTTATTCACAAATGTTCAGGCCCTAGTTATTCTCGTACTCTGGCTGTTTCTTGCCTACGGCACTGAATAAGCAGCTAGAGGATTCATAAACAATTTAAAGACATGCAAACTTATTCTTACACAGGAGGACATGAAAAAGGCCTTTTGTATTCAGAATTCTGATTCATGACCATTGAAGCAAGGCTTTGTTCAGTCTGTGACAAACGATAGAGTCTGGATGGCTGATTATATGGAATTTTTGCTTCACTCAAGTAAATGTGGTACTGGAAAAGCTGTGAAAAACTGTGAAGTTCATCTGTTCGCTGTGTCATGCTTCCACAGCATAGCGCTGCCAACATCTTGTGTGATCTCCACTGTAAGCCACCACTGTTCTGCTGAGCAGAACTTCCCATCTGTGACTTCTGTCTTTTTCAAAGGCTTTGGACAAGTCAGGAAGTGCAAAAAGATTGCTAGGTGAGGTCTCATCACTGGGCTGGGAGCTGCCAGTTGAACTGAGTGCAACTGAATGAACAAAGAGGGATCACCTGAGTTAATTGGGACACCATATTATACTAAAAATGCTATCTCTCTGTCTTCCAAAGACATGAGCCTGCTGGTCCAAAGGGACTGATGTATCAACTTCTTAAGTGCTACATAAGTACATAGTGCCTGGGCTTACCTTCCCATGGGATTTTGCACAAAAAGGGAATATATGGCCTATAACAGGCTTGGGAAATAACCTCTAAAAATTAAAGCACATCAACAGTTCTGTTTTTTGAATCTTTGTCTGTTTCAATTCTGCAGCTGCAACCTTAGCGTCCTTGGTGAGCCAGTCTCCCACAAGAGTGGATCAATTCCTTCTCAAACAGAACTCAGCACTGGAAGTTTCCAGGGTTTGTATTCAAATTCACATGGATTTTAATGTGAGAAATAGTTTTAGTTTTTTGGTTTGGTTTTTTGGTTTAATGTGATAAATAATTTTAGGTTTGTTTATCATTAAACATTGCCCTCACTGTGAGGGGATCATCAGTTATTCTCAGCAACCACTCTTCAAAATCTAGTCTACCTCGGTTTCAGCCTGACACCAATTTGCCTTTCAGATGTGAACTGCAATTACAGTTCTATTCCTGTTGCAACAAGAAATTTTGCTCCCTTTATAGGATTTACCTGGTTTTCATTTTGATATTTCAGAAAAAGTGTCCATGAGGACTGGGTATTTCTTCTTACTTTTATTCCTCCCTTGTACACCTCTGACATGGATGTAAGAATTTATTTGGTATTTGGAACTCTCCCGTTCTCATGTAAATATTGGATTGACATAAAATGATTTTGTTGGTTCAAATTTCTTTATTCTTAACAATGTGCCAAAGAATGATAACAACTTTGCAAGTGTATTCAGTTACTCTCAGGACTTGATGAAGTCACAAGCATGAAGGATCCTTGTCTTCTGATATTTTGTCACTTCTGTATGACTGGTCTAGTGTAGACCAAAAGTTAAAATGTAGAGAAATATTAGAAAAATGTATGCATTTTTCTGAATCTCAAAAAATTCATGCTATAACTTTTCATCGGGAACTGTCTTACATGTGAATTATTAGGAAAAGATGCAGAAACTTTTAATTAAATTAAGCAGATGCCATTGCATAGAATCAATAAATACCAACAGGTTATTTTGATACAGGAAAGTAGCTAGTGTTCTTATCAACAAGAAGAGATATAAATAGAAGTGCTCACAGATGTAATTTTTTTCCCCTCACAATCAGGACAAACCAGTAATGGAGGACATGCATCAGCAGCATTAGGAAGAAAAAGACAAATCATGGGAGCTATCGTATCTCCAAAGTACAGCATATGACTACTGAATCACAGATCAACCACAATACATCTCAGAAGAATGTCACATATCACTGGAAAATAAATGTAACTTCTGCAAGGAAAAAAGATTAAAGGCAGAGCAAACTTCACCAGAGTGCAGAGGAACATGGATACAAAGTCCAATTCAGCACTTGTTTTCTAAGCATGCTGTGAAAAAAAATTCTTATTTTGTTTAACAGCATGAAAAGCAATGCCAATAGAAGTGATGCCAGTGCTAAGCAAACAGAATACAAGTCAGGTGACACATGCAAATAGGTTAAGTGACCAAAAACATAGTGAAGTTACTAGAAAAGACAATATTTAGCCACAATTGCCCCATAGGGTGTGTGATAACACTTATTTGCTATTCTAAAAAGCTATAATGTTGGCAAAAGTACCATTAGTTTTGATGTTGGCTATTAACATGCATTAAGAAAGACTTAATTTTTAAGCAGGAAGTGAAAATGTGCTTATATGGCAATATTTTTAATAATTAATGCATTTAACTATGTACTGTGGTAGTTTTGGTGTTATATGTTAATCAATGGTGTTATAATTGTATATTGACCCAAAATATGTAAACTGTTATCAGGTAAAATTTTATTTCTTATTTAGGCCAGTGTCTGCCACACAGCTAAAATAGTAACTTGCCATGGAAATGGCTCCATATACTTCTGTGCAACGAGTCCTCAACTTTAGACAGTAAAAGAAAATTCTGAATATTTCTACATTTAGAAAATTATCCAGCAGCAAGAGGGGTAATTTTAACTTAAATTTCTGTTTTCATGTGAAAGTATACAAAACGCATTTTATTTGACAGTTATTTTTTCATTTATGGTAACTGATTTTTTTGCAAAATATTCCATTCATTAGATACTCCACAAAATACATGCTTTATTTTAAAGCTTTTATAAAACACCCCCTCCCCCCCAACAGCAACAAAAACATCCTATAAAAGAAAAGAAAGAAAGAGAAAAAATAAGCAATGAGTCCAAAAGAATTCAAGTCTTGGTTTCCTATGGCACAATTTCATAGACCAATTGTATGTGATTACTCTTTTCTCAGAAGCTGTTCTCCAGTAAAAGTGATACTATTTGTAACTTACTGAGATGAAACATTTATTCAGAAAAATAATTTGGGCCACTGCTGTAGAAGATGAATGTTGCATTCTTTGCATGGAAAAAAGAGCATGGGATATGATTTCCCTCATAAGGCATGCTCTTCTGCAATATATAAATTTTTTTTTCTCCTGTGTGTGCAAATGCACTCTTTGTTATATTAGAAAAGGGTGCATAAAAAAAGCCATTCCAAATTCTACTGATTAAAATAAATGTGCTCATAAAGGAGACAGGAGACTAAACTAGTGCATCCCCAGAACAGCAGTAACTTATATACCAACAAGTTATTTTCAAGTTTGACAGAGGAAGTAATCGGCTATCAACAAGGGGTAATTGCCTGAGCAAACTAGTCTTTACATCTCATACATGCTGTCACCTTGGTAAGAAAGAAATATGCCACTATCAGTTCATGAGAAAAAAAAAATTGAAACATGCCTTTAGAGACTGCTTCTCTCAGCTGTTTGAGAGAACGTACACACAGCTTGGAACATATCTAATCTCTGCTCTTTTCTTATCGCTGAAGAGTATCCTAATACACCACAAAATTCATAACCTAAGCAGCTTCGGGCTATATTAAGAAGAACATAAATTTTTATCTGAGATTTACCTGTGTCTGTCACAGGTGAATGTGAGTTAGTGACAAAATCCTTCAAGAATAAATGAAGGGACTCTTAAGTAAAAGAGACAAAATTATCTAAATGTTATACCAATATGGGCTGCTTAGAGAGCTAGTTGAATATGCACAGACACACAGCCTCTCTTATATTAAAGTTACACAAATATTCATTTGACTGAAATGCTCTTGCCCCAGGGGTGACAGGCTTTTGAGCACTTGCATGAATATTTTTTTTTTTATTAAAGCCATGTGCAAGGTGTTAAATAATGATGTACATTTGTCAATGCATATGTATTTTACTGCTCTTTAACATGTAACACAGACAGAAACAGCTAAGTATAATAGAAAAGAAAGTTTCTTTTTTCATGAGAAAACAAATTCTTTCTTTAAAGCCATATCCTAAAAAGGCATATTAATTAAGAAAAGACACAAGTGGTGGTAAACTCTCCTGCAAAGTAACAGAGGGGCTAGCTGTCATGGGTAAACAGTATTTTTCTGCAAAATAGAAAAGAACCCGCTTCCTTCTAGAGAACATTGTCCACTTTTTCTGTTGTTTAATACCTTCATTTAGGTATTAAACAGACTTTTATTAATTGAAACAATGCATTGCCCTCTGTATGATTCTGAAATAGAGAGCAGTCTTAATTTCCTCTATCCCTTCAACTTCTATTTAAACAAATTAGCTCCCTTATGCTACCTGTAGCACTATCAATTTGAGGCTAACCAGCTAAAAATGAAGAGAAAAAAAACCTTTCCCAGCTTGATTCATCCTCAATAATGATATGGAATGTTCATATTATGGAACTGGGTAGGATTGCTTGATCAAGACAGTAAACATTGCAAAAATAGAGTCAGAACTTGAATTCTCCTAAATTAAATGCTATAAGGCATATGGGAAGATTTCTTTTTTTGATCCAACACTTCTGATTTCTTCCAACAATGAAAAGTGGAAAGGTCTTAAAAGATTTTTGGCAGCAGTCTGGCAAAAGATATGAACTACTGTCAAGCATAATATGGAAGAAAAAACCATCTTAGTTGACAGAAACAATATGGTTCAATTTTTCTCTTGGTTATGATTTTGTATTCCAGTGGTATTTTGAATTCCAAATTAATTGCTGTGGTTGTTAAAGAAAAAAGAAACTTCCCTTAACCCCAGGAAAGTAACGAATGAGATCTATCAGCACAGTTGACAATCAGTTTTTTGGTTTCTCTGTGTGTCTGCCCTCACATATTGACTTGTGGTTGATAAGGTCTGAAGCTTGGTCTGAAGTTTGAAGAGCTCCTACTGCACCCTAGCACAGTTCCATTTCTAAAGCACAGATTTCCTCTGGACAGGATCTGGCCAAGAATTCACTACAAAGTAAAGAAAATTCACAAGATTTAAATAAAAACAAAATAGTTCAAAGCAGAGTACATAGGTTGACATTTTCCATTCAAAAATTTCTGTGCCAGTTCACATGAGTTTTGTGTATTTTATCAATGGTAATTCCTGATGCAGGAATAACACCCCCTATAATGTATTGCTGCATGGAAGAAAGAAATACATCATCAACACCAGTCCCTAGTAGAGTAATAAAATGTTGCAGATTTCAGAGATAAAAACTTCATAATAAAATATGCTCTGTATGCAAATAATAAGCTTACTTTTTGAATTGCAACAAGGATGGAAACTGTTTTCTGAAGTGGAAAACTGGAAGATTAAAATTAAATCATTGCTTCTATGCCTTGACTGAAATAAAATAAGATATTACAAGTATCATTCAACTTTTATTAGTGCGTGACAGTAAATGAAAAATTTCTGTCTGTTCGCCCTAGGAGCAAAACAGGTGAAATTTATTAGGAGTGAACAGCCTCATTTGTTGTACAACAATCTTGAGACTAAAACAAGAACAGAGCTAGAAGGACATTCTTAGCTTGGTTTTTAGAAAGAAATCAGACTGTGTAGACTTCCCCAATGGAATAAAATGCCAGTGGGTGAGGTCTTCCTATCTCCTCTCACCTCTGCCAAATTCATACCCAACAATTGCAGCTATTTTTCATGTTATCTTTCATCAACCACATCTCATGTCTCGCAAGAAAGAATATTTTCCCATGCTTACCTTTTTGTCAAGGGTCATTAAATAATATAAAGGACATATGCTCTCATAGCATCAGGTTGTTTAAAAAGCAGCCATTCATTGCAGAAGGATGTAAGTTTCACATCTAGTGATAGCTTGTGTTCATAAACCTCTGTCCAATAATAATAGATCCGTTTCCCTTTTTGTCAGCAGCTTTCGGAACAGAAAGGGATCTTCTCTAATTGCACAGAGTGCTGGAAGCTCACAAAAGTGTGAGAGGACAGACGTATTTTCTGTGCCACATTCTCAGAGACAGGCTTGCTGTGTTGATTTAGCATGGCCTGATTTTTTGGTAGCGGGGGAGAGACACAGGGGTAGCTCCTGTGAGAAGCTGCATGGAGCTCCCACCATGTCCGACAGCGCCAGTCTCTGATGGCTCTGAAGATGGATGTGCGGCTGGCCCATTTAGAGAGGCTGGCAGTGCCTCTGTGATGACACATTTAGGAAGAAAATAAAAACTGGGGCACTGCTGCAGCTGTGGTTGTGTCTGCCGCCTTGCCGGCTTAGCCTGCAGCGAGCTTTGCCGGCCTGGCTGCCCCTAGGTAACTGCGCCGCGGGCAGAAGGGCAGGGGCGGTGGCAGCTTCCCCTTCCCCTCATGTGGTGATGTCCTGCACGAAGAGAGACATTAAATAGTGACATTAAATAGAGCCATTAAATAGTGCCAGCGCTGCAGTGGCCGCTGCCCACGAGATGGTAGCGGGGCTGCCTGGCCAGCAGCAAAAGGATGATGAGTGACTCACCAACGCAGAACCTAGACGAGATCAGCTTCTCAATGCCAAGGGTCTTTAAATCTTTGAAGGACTAGAATTTGTTGACAATAGTGCCTACAAGCAGCAGCGTCTTTTTCTAGTCAGAGAAGAGGAGGAAGTGAGGGCTTGTGAGGGCAAACGTGGCAGCACGAAGGTCAGTGGAGAAGGAGGGGCAGGAGGTGCTCCAAGCATCAGAGCTGAGATTCCCCTGCAGACCGTGCTGAGGACTGTGGTGAGACAAACCATGCCCCTCTAATGCATGGAGTCCACGGGGGATGCAGAGATCCACTCGCAGCCCGTGGGAAAAGTGCTCATGCCCGAGTGGGTAGATACCAAAGAAAACTGTAATTGAGTGGAAGACCTGAATAGAGAGAAAGGGCTTCTTGCTCCCAGAGGGAATGAGAGCCCTTGCTTCCAAACTAGAGCAGCCTGTCCTCAAAAGACTGCACCCTGTGGACAAGTGACCCACACCACAAGAGTTTTGGGAAGACTGTTTGCCCAGGGAGGGACCCCAGGGCATAGCTGAGGAAAGAGCAAACAGAAGATCTCGAGTGCCAAACTGACCAAAGCTCCCATGCCCTGTCTCCTGCACTGCCAGTGGGAAGGAGGGAGGGGCTGGAGGAAGAAAAGATGTTTTAAGGGCTTATTTTACTTCTCATTATCCACCTCTAATTCTATTAATAATAAATTTATTTTATACCTTTACATTTGAACCCGTTTTGCCTTTAGAAGGTTTTTTTTTTTTCCTCTCCCAATCCTTATCTCAACTCATGAGCCCTTTGTTAATTTTTATCCCTCTCCCTTGCCCAGCTGTAACAGGAGAGCATAAGCAAATGACCTTCGAGGATGCCTGGCATTTAGCCAATGTCAAACTATGACTCTTGCAAAAACAGAACAGATACAAGTTATGTACCCTACACTTTAACTTCTCCCCACATCTGTTTATGCTTTTTGTAACAGTTTCTGGAAAAGAGCAAGAAATATAATTAAATAATTTTTAACGGCTCCTTTTGGAAGACCTGGGCTTTCAAAACATCGGAGTACACTCTAAATATTCCATGGAAGTTAGGAGAGACTTTTCCACAAATGAGGAAGCCAGAACAAGGGATACAGATCAGCTCAAGCATATGCCAGTGGGATTCACTGGCATATTTAGTTTTATTTTTGATGCTTGTCTCATTGTTTAAAAGATTACACCAAATGCTTATAAAATATACATGTGTGTATGTGGATATTTTTCTGGGACTCTGATTTGTATTTCTCAACATCTGTATTTCCACTTGTTTCACAGCTGAACCTCTCAATTCAGGTGGTCACTTTTTTCACTTCTGGATTTCTCTTTTGCTCTGTTTGCAGCTTAATTGAGCTTCCTTTGGAAATAAGGTGAGTCCTCAGGGACAGAGTTTGTGGAGATGCCGTAAGGAGCAAGGTCTAGGCTGGCATCATGCTTGCACGAAAAGGTGTGCACTGCTGGGACTGGTCTGAGCTGTCACAAACAGGAGTTACTTGTATTCTTCCTCCTGACAGCCCACCTGCAATAGGAACTTCCCTTCCTCTGTCTTTGTCAGGCTTGGGTTATTGTTCATCCCCGGCTCACCAGAGCCAAGAATTCATGACCGTGTTGACATTCCCATAAAAGGCTTAGAGAGGCACAATGGTATGATTCTGTACCTCTGCCCTTCTCAGGTTTTTTGTCACTAGGAAAGCAGGATACATGTCACAAAAGATAAATGAAGATGGTTCTTTATGATGTCAGTTAATAAGTAATTTATTTTTGAGTACTGACTTAAAATTTACTGACTAGCCAAAAATTACAGGCTAAAAAGCCCTCTCATAGAGTCACACACTGATCTGACTGTCATACTTTGGCTATTTAAGGCCATAGCATCTGAAAACTCTTGAACAATATAAACCTGATTTAACTATATATCCAAATTCAGTCATTAGGTAAAATCAAGATTTTACTTAAAAATTAAGGAACTATCATGAAAGAACCCAAGCTAGATTAAAGTAAACATCTAGTTATAATTATAATTCTAGATATAATTCTAATAATGTTCCAAAGGAGCATTGTAAAATATGAGACCAGTGCACAACAGTCCCAGTTTTGCATTGGTTTAAAGCAAATTAAGTCAGATGTAAATTTAAAAAATGGATAAATATACAACAGTTCTAATTATATATCTAGCTTCTAGCTCACCTGAAAATATTTTATACTTAAACTCGCCTTTAGTTAAAACAGTGTAAAGTGAGCTAAAGAAGACTATAAATATGACAAATCCCTATTTATGAATCATATTTCATAAATATCTAATAAAAATAGTGGGAGGGGAAAACAATTCAATAAAAAAAGTGTGCATTATAAAAAAGACTGTCATGAGTTGAAACACCTTCAGTTAAATGTATATACAATATACATCACCTATAAAACCTATTAATCCAATTTAGTAACATTCAATGCATTTATGCTAAGAAACTGCTAAAAAAGCACTAAATTGAATTTACTGAGATGAATAAAATGCACAGTTACTAACTAGACTTTCCAGACTCCAGTTAGTAAATGAGGCTGTGAAATTACTCTGTGTTAAAGGAGTATTAATGGCTATATTAGAGCTTGACTAATATTTTATAGTTCAGGCTGTTACTACATTAGACCCTGTTGCATGTTTTCCTGTAAAGTCATTGACCTATACTTGAAATATATTTTTCTTTATTATATTTTTAAGAGTTTGCTGCATTTTGGAAGTTCCTAATCCTGAAGAAGCTACTTTAACCTGAAGTTATATATGCTACCTGTTCCTTGAAGACAGGTTGCTGGTAAAATAGTGCTAAACTTTTGTTTTAATGGTGATGAAAAATACTGTCTTTTGGCAAATGATGCAAACAACAGCTAACTCAAAGAAAATCACACCAAGGTACAGCACATTCAATACTGTAAGCATGTGTTTTGTTGTGTCAGTGATGAGAAATAGTGTGAACTGTGAGTCAAATCCTAGCCTGTGGAACTGTGAAACATAATTTTTCAACACTAATTCTGGCCTTCCTTCAGGGCTGAGACTGCAAAGATGCTTTGGACATCTGCAAAGGGAAGGGTCTGATTCCCAGCTCCATGCTGGAGGACCTGGCCAGACTACTGCGACTTCTCCTTTCTTCAAGTTTGCAAGAAATTAATTTGATCCCTTGAAATTTTCAATATCTCTTAGAAAAAAAATAAATATGGAAACAGCTATTATTAGCCATTTATATTGGTCATAAATTACCATGTTTTGGCACATTTATTTGGAAAACATTTCAAAATTACAAATATTTTATGGTGGAAGCAAGAAAAAAATGTGGCTTTTTAATAGGTGAATGCAGTAGACTTTCACTTTTCCCTTTTTTAGTGCTTTCATTTATTAAAATCTTTTAAAATACTGAACATATCTTCTAGAAAATTATATTAAAAAAAAGAAATAAGGCGCCCAAAAGTTCTACTTTGCTTGAAACTTCTTTGAATATTCAAGTGAGAGAATGTGAAACTGTATATGGACAGGCTCTTTATGTGTGAATTTGAATAAAATACAGAGAACATATAAGAATAAATAGCAATAATAAATTTTATAATCTTAGGGACAGTGACAGCAAGGCCAAATAAATTCATTCTGAATGAGGATTATTAAGTTCTATGAAGTCATACCATATGCAGTGCGATCTGAAGGCTGTATCACCTTAGCCTTTCACATCATGCTGTTGAGGAAAGCCTGGTGTTGTGCTTGGGAAAGTGCTTGGGTTACAGCAGACCCATCACATTACAGGGTCAGGTCTTTCAAAACCAAACTTTTATACACCTACACACAATCAAATCTGTCATGTGAAAAACTGATTAAGTTACAAATTATTTTGTCAGTTAACAGTGACCTGATGCAATAAACTCCTGCACAATCTTTCCTGTTAAGGACTAGATGCAAACCCAACTGAGGAACACAGCAAACCAGCCAGAAAACCAGACTGAGGGTGGTTTTTAGCTACATGACAATCTGCGAACAGAACTTGGAAGAAAAGCAAAATCCACTGTAATGTACTGAGTCGTTATTGTTAACAGCAGCATAACTCTTCTGTAACAGCAGTAACATTGGTCTCAACTGGGGAAACACGGCAGGAGGTTCATGGAGTGCTCTTCCAGCATGCTGGGGAAATGATCCCTGGTGAACACCCAAATGCATCTTGAAACATCAGAAGTGCTGATACCCAGCTCATGTGAAGCATGAGCTACAAATATATTGCGAAGAAGTATATGCTTAGAGCTGCAGTTATATGAAGCATGTCATCTGTATAGCCCAGAGGAGAAGAATTAAATTGTGCAATCCTAGTTAGAAGCTGAATAGATGCGCTTACACTTGAAGCTGAAAGGGATAAAATTCCATAGCAAACAGTGGCAGAGGAAACAAGGTTTGGCCTTTCCTGGGCCATTACTACACCCAGAATAACATTATGAATGGTGACATAAAAACCTAATACTACAGGGGAAGCAGGAGCTCCATCTTTCCACTTTAAAGGATTCTTGTAGCTCTAAAACTTTCACAGCTTGAGCTGACAGAGGCTCCTGGGTAGGAGAAGTGCTCTTTCGTTTGTCCCATGAAATCCCATTCAGGTTTTGCTGTCATATGAATAGCTGATAACTGGCATTTCCTTTCACTCACATACGTTCCCCAGGAAATTGCAGCAGCCTGCCAACCTGCCTAAAGCAAGTGGTGTGGAGAGAGGTGTGGTGGCAGCTGCAGGCAGCACAGCTGCCCCTTGACAGTCTAGGAGCTGCCAGATCACCTGTATGGGGTGCAAACCTCCTTGGGAATGAGGCTACAAAAGGGATGATATGAGATACTTCAGTGCCACTGACCAGCTCAGTGGATGAGCCAGTGACCATCAGTGACCAGCTCATTTTCCTTTTCTTTCAACTGCAGCATTCACTAGCTGATGACTGCAGCAAAACTTCAGGAGTAACAAAGGCCAAAGGCACTTGTTGATATATAAAAGAAATATTTTTGCAATACTGAAGAGAAGTTCTGATTCTGGAGGTAGGAATGAGAAGTTTGTTGGTTTGGGTTTTAGGGGATTTTTTTAACATCTAAAATAATACAACTTTTTCTGATTTTTTCTCTTGAAGAAAATACCTTTGTGATAATTTAATTAAAAAGAGATAATTAGAAGCAATATTTAGATGAAAGCTGAGCACTTGGAACTTAATTAACATTCTGCTTACTACTGTCCATAAAGCTTCATGGTCTGTTGTGCCTGCGAGAGAAAAAAAAAGATAATTGAATTACTTCAGTATAGAACTAAAAAAGTTTTCCCACCATCAGTAAGTAGATACACTGCACCCCCATAAATCCAAATTAAGTTACAGGGGCAGCAGGATGTCTGATGGATCAATTGGATCTGAAGGCCCAGAACTGTGGGGACAATAAAACGGTCTTTTAGAATACATTAGCTGCAAAAGGTAATGCGGGGTGAGGATGGTCACCTCACAAATGGGCATGCAGAAAACGTGGAAGTGTTTAGTACTTTCTTTGCTCTGTCCTCAACGGATAATAGGAAAGGGTGTCTTGGTGCTCTGAGCAGGAGAAACATGGTTGTGAGAGAATAATAAGCTCAAAAACCTGAAATTATAAGGAATCTGCTGGTCCAGCTGCATTGCTATAAAGTCTTGATAGGAATGACTGAGAATCCTCAAAAAGCTAGCTGGTGTCATTGTGAAACCTCGGTCAATGACTTCTGAATGGTCTTGGGAATCTGGAGAAGTCCCAGCTGACCAGAAGCTGTCTTACATTGTCCCAGTCCTCAAAATGGGCAAGAAGAATTGACCCTGGCAAATTCAGGCCTGCCAGTCTCACTGTAGTACCCGTTAAGGTTATGAGGAAGGTTATTCTGAGATGTGTTGAAAAAGGACAGACAACAGAATAATTGGTCACAGCCAGCTTCATGAGGGTCAAGTCCTACTTGTCAAATCTAATTTCCTTCTATGACAAAGTAACTTAATGTGGTGGTTACAGCTGGAGTAGAGTTAATTTTCATCACAGTGGCTGGTATGGGCTATATTTTGGAATTTTGCTAAACAGGGAGTTAATAATGTAGAGATTTTTCTTCTTATTGCTGAGCAGGGCTTACCCAGACCCTTTCTGCCGTTTGTACTGCTACACTGGTGAGGAAGCTGGGGGTGCATGGGAAGCTGGGAGGAGACACAGCCCGGACAGGTGAACCAAACTGACCAGAGGCATATTCCAGGCTATATGATATCATATATATAAAGTGTAGGGAAGATAGAAGGCAGATATGTCTGGAGTGATGACCTTTGTTTTCCCAAGGAACAGTAATGTGTGATGGGGCCCTGCATTCTTGGAGATGGCTGAACACCTGCCTGCAACTGGAAGAAGTGGACTAATTCCTTGTTTTGCTTTGTGTGCACAGCTTTTGCTTTCTCTATTCAGCTGTCTTTATTTCAACTCATGTATCTTGTGGCTTTTGCCTTCCCAATTCTTTCCTGAATGTCACAGATGGGGGAGGGACACAGCGGCTGCGCGGTATTTGGTATCTGGCTGAGGTGAGCCCGTGACACCCACTGGTTGATAAAAAGAAGCCAGGTGATATAATCCTTTTGTATTTCAGTTCAGCTTTTAATTATATCTCTCACAGTATCCTTCTGGACAAAATGTGCAGCACACAGCTGGATAAACACATCGTAGGCTGGGTGAGCAGCTGGCTCACGGGTCAGGCACAAAGAGTTACAGTGAACGGGTGACATCAGACTGGGGACCTGTCACCAGTGGGGTTCCACAGGGTCCCATCTTAGCCCTGTGCTCTTCAGCAGCTTCAGAAATCAATTGAACACAGGGGTGGAAAGGATACCAAGTGAGTTTTCAACTGGGAGAAGCTGTTGTCTCCTTTGAAGGCAGAGAGACCTCGGCAAATTACAGCGCTGAGCAATCACCAGCCATATGAAATTCAACAAGGGAAAGTGGCAGATTCTGCACTGGGATGGGGAACTCGGGATGTATGGACTCTGTGGGGAATGAGAGGCTGGAAAGCAGCACCATGGAAAGGGACCTGGGGGTCCTGGATCCTGGCAAGTTGAACATGAGCCAGCAGTGCCCTGGCAGCCAGGAGGGACAAGGGTGTCCTGGGGCACATCAGGGACAGCATCTCCAGCTGGACAAGGGAGGGAATTGTCCTGCTCTGCTCTGGGCTGGGGCAGCCTCAGCTCCAGTGCTGGGGGCAGCTTTGGGTGCCACAGCATAAGAAAGATAGAAAGCTATTAAAGATCACCCACAGAAGAGAAACAAAGATGATGAAGCTCCTTGAGAAGAAGCTGTATGAGTGGCCGAGGTCCCTTTGTCCAGCCCAGTGAACAGCAGATTGAGGGGAGACACTTCACAGTCTGAACTTCCTTGAGGGGAGAAGAGGAGGGGCAGACACTGACCTTTTCTCTCTGGTGAGCAGTTACAAGAGCAGAGGAAATGGCCTGAAGTTATATCAGGGAAGATTTAGGCTGGATATCAGGAAAAGAGTGGGTGCCCTCTATCTCTTCCAGTGCCCAATACCAGAGGGTGTTTGGCACTGGAACAGGCTCCCCAGGGAAGTGGTCACAGCACCAAGCCTGGCAGAGTTTAAGAGGCATTTGGACAGGACTCTCAGGTATATGGTGTTATTGTGGTTGTCCTGTGAAGGGCCAGAAATGGACTTTGATGATCCTAGCAGGTCCCTTCCAATTCAGAATGTTTCCTGATTTTGTGATTCTCTGATTCCACACATCACAGCTTTCAAATATTTAGCTATATCATGGTGTCATTTGCAAGACAAGAATGAGGGGAATTCTAATATCTATATTTCAATACACCCATATTCAGGCACATAGAGATGTAAATAGGGTGATCTTATACAAACCTGCTGTGCAAAGCAGTGGAAACAGATTATTCAGTTGACTGGGGCAGTTTATAAGGTAGCTTAACATCAATGAACAGCAATGATACAATTTTATTGCAGCATGACCACTTCATGATGGAAAAATGTACAGAAAACAGCTGACTCACAAAGGCCTAGTGGTATAGTTTCCTTTCAGGCAAAATTTCCACTAATTATTCCAAAACTAGAGGAGGCCATCGACCTATTATTATTTACCACTAGCACAGCTTTCAGGAGCAGGACTGGGTCATTAGACAGCACTTTTCATCCTATGAAATCCCACACTGTTTTCCAAATTACATCCATTTGCAGGTAGATAAAACTTTGTCCATGCAAATCTACATCAGAAACCCTGCACACCAGTTTAGAAGGGCAGCACTTATCCTGTATCAACCTGTCACTGTGTCTGCTGAGGTCTGCAGAGTTTAATAACTCATTTCTACAAAAAATATTGGAGTAGGCCTCTAAGGAACACAGGCATCTTCTACTTTTATCCTAAGCCCAGACATGGCATCACCACATGATGTTGTTCACCCACTTCTGCTGCAGATCAGCTATGGGAGGTTGGGTTTTCCTGCAGGGTTTGACACCCAGGTAGGACAGATCTGGTGTTTGTGAGCTATCAACCTGAGGTGATACCAAATGATATCAACCTAAGGTGACTTTGCAGTGAAAAAAGCCTGTGAAACAGGGTCCCTATGCAGGCAGTCTATGTGCACTCAGGGCAAGATCATGATAAACTCTTGCAATCAACTTTTTACACAGGAAAGAGTTCTAATGGAATCAAGAACAAAACCTGTGGCATTAAGGAGCTTTTTAAAATGGGCAAGAATATCACCACTGGGCTTTAGCATCATTTGTGTTAGATACAGAGAATTTAGTGAATGACTAACAGCAAAAAAAAATCCTGAGATCGTATTCACTGTAAGCTGCAAATATTAAATGAAGTCTTTACAAGCAGCAGTATCTCTCCTGGCTAAGTTTGCTTATGGCACATTTGATGGATTCTTATGAATAAAACTCCAGTTCTGAGCTGAGGTCATATATATTTCTGAGTTACTGAAAAACCTTAAACCTGGTTCCAATATGAAAATGCTGAGAAGCACTTCACCTTGCCTTTGCAGTTCAAACTGAAATGAGAGAAATCACAAAGCATTACCTGTTAAACCCTCCTATTGACAAATACAGTTCTATGGTATTTGGATTTAGAAATAAATTTTTTGAATTTTCTCATTATCTCTGGAGAGGTTTCTGGAATGACAAGGGTGATTATAGAAGGATTAAAATTAAGTAGCAACCAAAATCTTGAAAAGAAAGGCTTGATGGCCATTAACTACTGCTGAAAAAATTCTGCAGCGATGTGATACAGCCAACAACTTTTATTTTAACATACTTATAGACTTCATAGCCATGATAATGTACAGCCTTTCAAACTCAGTATGATTTATTTTGTCCCTATGGAAATTTAAATCAATAATACTGGCACTATCCATATTATACCTGTATGTATATCTAGGAATATATATTTTTGAATTACAAAATACCATTGCAATGTTTTAATCTCATTGTATTCCGTTTTTTAACACAGTGGTGTGCAACTCTACTTTTCCAATCAATTTGTTCTGTTAGTATTTTTCATCATTTTAAATCCCTACATTAAGTCAATAATGTTGATTACTTACTATAAGCACTGTGAACACCATTCTAATGCAGGTTATTTGCAATTTGACATCCTCATCTATATGCATTATTCCTCTTGGAAAATTGAATGAAACCCTTGATTCCAAATCTGAAACACTTAGAAGTAATGATCCTGTTTACTGATTTACTGAAGCCATAGGTTTTAAGCACTATTCAATAGATGAAACAAAAAGCACTATCAGGCAAAAAGGAAGCATCCAAGTTGGTTTAGGAAGCATTCATACTACATGGATAATAGGAATTTGTTGTGATTTTTGTTACAGATCTCTGAAGCAGTTACCTAACACTGCTAACCTAATTCAGAATATGAATCTAATAAACTTAATGTAAGAGAAAATGTAGCATTCAACAACTGAATTATTTTGTCAGAATCCCATTTGAGTATTATTTGCTTATTAGTGTGCTGCTGATAATGGCTATATTTTTGTTTAGAATTATTAAAATAAATTGGAAATGGAACTGAAAGTGCTTGAATCCTATGTGAGCCATAAGCCCAAAGAAATGCAAGAAATTACCTGTGGCCCTTCACTAGTACTGATACCTTTCATAACAGCAGCACCATAGTGAACACGGTGAGCATCTGAAAGTGAGTTTGATGTGATGTCTGTGCCCAAACAGGGCTCTGCTGAGAACCACTTTAAAGAAATGGATCAACTCACAGTGACTGTAAGGATATGAGGATAGAACCACCTGGAGGCACTGATTTGGACCATGAGTATGAGGTCTAATTTCTAATTACTTCTAATTTCAGAGCTAGCACAAAGTAGGTATTACATTGTGTTTTGGGTGACAGTCTGAAGAGAAGACAGGCTGTCAACAACACAAAGTGTATTTTGCTGTTACTCCGTAAATGATAGTGAATAAAACCAAAGCAAATGTGGATTTTGATAGGCAGGTGATTTGGGTATTTTTGTTTGTTCCTCATTTCTACTAGAATTGAATTTGAAGTCTTAGTGAATGTGGTGCCTTTAAGTGATGCATCTCTATTCAGATGATATTATTTCAAATTCAAATTTATAAGCATAAATTAGGGAAAATCCATTCTCACATATCCACAGTGTTTCAAAGAGTTTCCTAGCCATTACTACATTGCAGATACTCAGTTTCCTTCCTGATCTAAGCCTTTCACTTGAGATTTTAAACATACTATTTATCTCAGAAACATTATGAATTTAGGACTCATTCTTATTAGCATAGAATTAGAATAAATCTGAAGAAAACAATTGAGAGAATTAGAAATATATTGCATACTAACTTTATACAGTTGAATAAGCAGATGCTGAAAGCTTGTTTGATGCCATATTTTTATTCAGAATTATTTTAGGGATTATCTAAGAGCTGTACTGTGGATTATAGAAAAAGAGTAATTTCAGTTTAATTTAGCCCTATGAACATGTGAAAGTGTTTCAGACAGGTGAAACATACCAAGGGATGTCTTAAGCTACCACTCCAGGGACTATGAATAAAAAAAAAGTCAGTTGCCAAGTGGAGTTGGCATTTTACTAAGTCTGGATATAATTGTACTAGAAATCTTGAGGATACTTTGAAGCAGTCTTAAGAGAAGATATTGCCTATTGGAATTCCTTCTTAGTGCAAATTTCACTGCAATTTATTTTAGTTCAAATATTCTTGTGACATGAGATTATACTCTTGCTCTGAATATGTATATTCATATCACCAACTGAAAATGTTGAAAGCTAAGTATCTACTTTTATGCCAGCTGACTTCATGTCTTGCAATTGGAAAATAGTCATGAAAGCCAGACCAAGATTTTTGATCCACAGACATTAAGCTGTCGGTCCATTTGAGCTGTCTGCCCATCCACTTACCTGGTTTTTCTGTTTCTGTTTGACTTCAGCAGTGATGTTCTGTGGTTTGTCTCTCATTTTCTGTACCCAGATCCTAACCCATACAAAACAGTCAGCCCCATGACCTGCATTAATCATTCACAGTACCCCAGAAACACATTTATAGGCACTGGGGAATACAGTAAGGTGCTTCAAGAGCATGCAGATTGTCTTTTCTCCTTCAATTGCCTTCCACAAAACAAGCATAAAACATGGAACTTGTATTACTTTCCAGAAAAGTCCAGTGTCTACTCTCATCCTCTTTTTTTCCCCCACTGTCTTTCTATTTATTACATCTTTCTTTTTTAAGTAGTCAATAGGTAGTCTCAGTCTTTATGAAGCTGCAGTCCCTTTTGTCAGGTATCCCTTCCTAGTGCTGAAGATTGTCACTTATTTATCATCAAACCAGAGGAGACTGATTTGCCTGCTATCACCATTTTTTTTTCCATGACACACTATCTGAATCAATCCTAATGATCCTCTCCAAGTGACTGTTGATCTTCTTGTTGACTGGCTTATCTGTGGATAAAGCCAGATGTCATCAAGTGACAATATTTTGTCAGATGCTCAGCAGAGACTATCCAGGTTACTGTTTATAAATGAAGTATTTGTTAAATTACAGTATGCAGCTATACACTCCACTCACTCCACATGTCTTAGAGAGACTGACATATCATTGACACAGAGAATTATGAAATCAAACCTTAAGATAGAACAAGCCTATAAAGATTAAGTAATTTTATTCTTTTTCAAACAATTAGTAGCACTACACTGCTAAGTGGAGATTAATCATCATTGAGGAACTAAGAGAGGGCAATAAACAAATTGCTGCTGTTTTCTCTGAAACCTCTTGGTCTACAGACTCACTGTAATTTAATCCAGAAGCCCAGTAGATTGTAAATTATCCATCAGAGTTGCCACTGCCCCCTTGAAAAGGATTTACTTTACAATAAGGGTATAAGAAAGGAAATCTGCCGGGTTGTTTCAGGTGAAATGGGACATATGCAGTTGATTCATGATCATCACAGCTGTACTGTTTATGTCTTGATGATGGTTAAGTAGTTTAGAGGTATTACTTGGCAAACACCAACATTTACCTTTATCAGATTAACTAGTGTAATAGTTGCAGTACCTATTGTGAAATTCACTACAAAAATGAATGAGAAGTGAACAGTGATTTTTTCCATTCAACAGAAAGGTGGACTAAGTGGCTAGTTACACTACTAGCAAAATTATTTCTTTTGCTAAACCACACCTGAAGCTTTAAGAATCTTCATAATGAACACTTCAGTAAACCTTGGAAGTAATCAGCACTGCCACATCATGTGCCCATAGCCCATGTATCAGCCACATTAGAGGGCATTAACAGAGTTGGAAGGATCTAGAATCCATCCTACAGTTAACTGCAGCCTCCGAAAAAAATTTACAAAGGTTTTTCTTTTCCTTCCTCCCTCCCTACCCTTTCTTCCCTTTACTTTTATTTTTGTGGCATTTTTCCCCCTTTTTTGTTGTTACTTTTTATTTTTGTTTTTTGTCTTGTTGCTTTGTTTTGTTTCCCTCACCTCTGTTGGGTCATAAGGAGCTGAAATACAATTTTTGCGGCAGGACAATTTCCTATGTGCTAGTGTACTAGGATATCTGCATAATACAATGAAGTATAACCATGCACAAAAATAGTTATTTAAATGAAAGAGACTTATTATTTGCCTATACACTATCCCAGTGCAGTAGCTACGAAGCAGAGGAATTAATGATTTGGTTCTCTTCTAAAGCCCCTCACTAAATGAGTGAGAAATGTTAAAGACACTCTGTTTTGTTTTCAGTTTTTTAAATTTCATTTGTATATGTATGCAGCTGATAGAGCCCCAAGTCATGCCAATCCCAGTGTGCTAAGCACAGATGTATAAAAAAGATGTATACAGTGGCTGGTCAGAAGAGCTAAAGGACACAAATCTAAAGGACAAGGTAGCAATATCATAAGTCACAAAGCTTTTGCACTCCCAGAAGATAATGAGAAGCACTATAAACATTGCAATATTTAAAACATTTATGTGTATTACAGTTTTCAAGTTCAAGTTTCCAGAATGTCTTCAGCAAAGCTAATGCCAACCCCCCCATACCCTTAGAAAACCCCAACTTTCTTTCAATAAAGACTAGTTATCTTATCTTGATTGTGGGTTTCCTCTGTGTGTGTGTATCTTTAAAGAAAGCACTAAAAATAAAATAGATTTCCAAATAATATAAAACGTTTAGTCTCCACAAACACTGCCATAATGCCCAAGATGAAGTAGAATAGGGGAAAAAAGAAATATGACATATCAGACAATATAAAGGAAAAAGACCTTCAAATGAATTTACATAGTTGGTTTCTTTCTGTATTCTGACAAAATTTCTTCATTGTCAGAATTTATAGGGATTCTGAGTGACACAGCTATGAAAAGGACTGCTACAGTAGAGAACTATAGTAATATGTTACCAGCATTTATTTTCCTGCTTTGTCTAAAACTCATAAACATTACCTTGTCCTAGAAGTTGTATGGCTGTTTTGGATAAAATTCTATATCTTAGTAAGAGTCACAGAGCACTGTCTGTGAAATCACAGAAGCCAATGATGGAAAGATGTGCATTGTTCTAACCAAAACCAGGAAAAAACCCATCCAGTTTGCAGAATTAAAAATATATGCCTTTCCTGGTTTTGAGTTGCACCTGCCATCTATAAATTCCCTCCTTGACTGATAGACCATAAGCAGTAACAGATAAGCAAGAGTAAGAAAGAAAAGAATGCATTTCAAAGTGGTCATTTTGTCCACTTTTCTCACTGCTTGCTTAAAGACAATCTCAAAAATTAAGTGGCTGATTGAAGACTTCGTTATAAAAAACTCAAATGCTGTCTCTGCTCCACTACATCCACTCCCCAAAATATAGTGATATCTTCATGCTAAATATAACTGTTTATAATAATAATAAAAATCTCATGTCACTGCAATCTTTATTCACTACAATATCAGTAACTTACCGAGAAAGGAAAGAAACCCAAGGTAACATTTTCACACACATTAAAAACATACATGTAGGGCATAATATCCCATTAACAGACATCATATGCCTCCTCTGGAGATGCTAATTCCTAATCTCATCAGGGAGATGCATATGTGTAGTGAGTATGTGTATGTTCATTGGTAATATTTTATAAATTGTCTGTCTCTAGATGAGAGGTTATATACATCTGAAAAGTTACAGTGCTTTTGGTATTAAACTTAACAAAAAAATCTGGTTGTTCCAAAATTCAGTATATTTTCCATATCATGATGTAGCAGCAATTGATGAGCAATGAGAAGTAGCATTACTTTTAAAGAGGGTGAAGAAATGCTGGGCTTAGTCTTGACCTCTAGTGAATCTCAAACTGGAGATAAAGAGATTCTTCCCATTAACAAATTTAGCACTGTGTCTGTTTACAGTCTTGTTGAATATGTTGTGACTGAAAAAAGGTATTTCTTGAGCATAAAATTTTTATTTATAAATATAAGAGCTTTACTGTGCCTGGCAACAGGCAAGCCCTATTAAAATGAATGCAAAGTAGAAAGCACAGTTCTACCTTCAAAAGCTGATTATTGTTAATTTTTCCTCAATGAACACTTTAATAGGTTTCCACTGTGAGCTTAGCTTTACAGTTATACATGTCTAAATGATGCACACAAATATATGCAATTTCTCATGAGATCTTTTTATTTCATTGGGTGAGAAAATTAAAACTAATGGGAATTTAAAATGAATCAAGGAATGTTCAAATAAAAATTCTTTCACAGAGGATTTATAATCATTTTTTATGAATGTCTTAGAGTAGAATGACTTGATCTTAATTTCCTTACAGATTTCTTTTAACTTTTGTACATGAAAACTGGCACTTTGATCCGATTCAGAATTTTGTAGTAAATTGCTACAGTTCTTGACAACAAATTTTCCACTATTTGCACTCTTCACTGATTTTTTTTATTGTAATCTAAGTTACTCAAGAGCAATGAAAATTTGGAACTTTAGGTTCTTTCAAAACAGAATTAACTGAATGTAAGTATTTAACAGCTGCATTAGGAAAAGGACTTTTTTGGTGATCTAAGCATTAAGTGTCAAATTAGAAATTGTTTGCTTTGAAAGTTACAGCTGTGAATCCTAAGGTGAGGGAATAGATGTGCAAAGAATAGAAGCTCTGATGATTTTATAAAATCCTACTTAATACATTTTTATATCCACACAAGCCATCCCGCAAGGTTTGTAAACCAGCATGAATTCCTATGAAGCTGTAAAACCTCTCAGAAGCCTGAGGGTTTGTCAAAGCCATGTGCAACCTTGTGGAACTTGTAAACTGTCAGTGAGGTGTTGTAGAGTTTGTAAATTTTGTCTGGACCTTAAACAAAGTCTGGGGTTCCTGTGGCAGCTACAAAGCCTACAAAGGACTTTTGAGCTGTTCACAGTATTAATGCTTCACCAAGAGAAATGCAATTAACCTTCTTAAAACAGCAAAGTGCTCTCTAACATCACACAGATGGTTGTAGAAACAGGTTAGGATACGAAGGATCACGAAATTACAGTTACCACCTAAGTATCAGGCTGTTGAAGATGAAAATATCTTAAGAGTTTAATGATTGCAATTATTATTGCAGTTCTCCAGACAAACTTAATTGTACACATTGGCAAACAAAACCTATACAAATTTTGAATCAATGGATACTTTGGAAATAAAATGTTTTCCTCCCAAGAAGCAGAAGTGAACATAATGTGTTCTCAGGAGCAGCTTGGTTGAAAATTAGTCTAGCTGTAGTTTATTAGTAACACAGACACCCTGGAAAAAAGTAGTGATTTGCATCAGTGCATTGGTTAAAAACGTTACTGCATCTTTTGCTAAATGGGGTCCTTTAAAAATTGCTCAAAAAGTTGTATATATTCAGCTAATATTAAGTCCTTTATAAACTATTCACATTTTGTTTCTCTGAACCAAACAAGGTTCGAGCCTTTCCTTGGCCTTCATCCCTGCTAGTAGAAAATCTATGTATTTCAGTCAGCAAATCAAACATGAGGACGGGGAGAAAAAGAGTCATCACACACTCTTGGTACGCTATTGAGTGACTTAAAGGGGATAAGTCCTCCAACAACTCTTCCTTTCTTCCATAGCTGTTTCTGCTTCTGATATAATCTATTGTATCACCTTTGGAAGATCTCTGGCAACTATTAAATTCTATTTTCCACAGTGTGCAGGTTTCAACTCATCACACACAATCTCTAGGAAAAAAAAAGTCAAATATTAGTTATGGTATTATGTCCACCATTGAAGGTATCAGAATGTGATAAACAGAAACCTACATTTTTGTTACTGAGCTATTAAATATTTGAATTTCACTAGTAGGAAGGCAAAACAGGGGTGTACAGGAACTGTTTGGCACAAATGGAAATTCAATTTAAATAAACACTTTCCAAACTCCAACATTAACCCTCTACTTAAAAGCACATCATATTAACAGTATGTGTTAATATACAAAACTGTATATTAACAAACGTACAGTTTTGGCTTTCATCCTTTTGAATCTCTCAGCTGCTGCACTTAGAACATTACTTTAGGGAAAGTAATGTGTTTGAATGCTGTGTGTGGAGAGCAGAGCAGTTTGTAAACATCATTCATTTCTTGTATGGATGAATGTATAATACTAAAATGGGTGAATACAAGCATAGAAATCAGATTTTAGATTTTGATCTCATTTACATAATAAATAAGAATGCAGAACATGTTCCAGAGGGCAAGCAAACACGTCAAGTGTAAAATTAAAAGAAATTTTGAGAACTGTTTCCTTGTTGGTTTCTTTAGTGTGTTTTAAACCTGAGAGATGAGTATTGCAAAAAACAATGTTGTTCTCAGTCTGTATGCATCTAAAGCTGTAGACTGATGGAAACCAGAAGAAAGAACATGCTAAGATTAAATTCTCAAGCAAGTAGTGACAAACTCCGTGTCCTTGAAGCTTGTATAAATACCTTTCCTGTGTTTTTTTAACCTGTTCCCCCTGCTCTCCAGCCAGCCCAGCAGCGAGGCGTGTCACTCTGATGGTTCACATCCATCTCCTTTTATTGATATCCACTTTGGTATCTGCACAGGTCATCAATATTGCTGCCTCTTGGGCAGCCTTGCGGGACTTGGCATGTGGGGGGAGGCTCGGCTTGCTGCCGAACCCACGGTTCCACCAGATGCTGGTACCAGGCTGTCATAAATCTTTTAGGTGACCCAGGTGAACTCTGAGGCTCAAAGCTCACTGAAAACTGATCAGGCCTCTGTTTAGTTTAGCAGGCCCTTTTCAGTGACAAGTGAAGGGTTCAACAAATGCTCAAACCAGATATATATTAGTTGAAAAACTAATGGCTTTTAAAAGAATGTTTGACAATTGTTTAGGGCTGTCTGTACATCCATTATACTGATAAATGACCAGCTTGGTCTATGCCAAACTGGAGATGGCCAGCAAAATGCAACTTTGGTTATTATTTTTTTCCCTCCCTACCTCCCCATGCACTCTCCACATCTTTGGGGACTGCATGTGCTGTGGTGATCAGGAAGACTTAAGGCAGAAAAGGATACCTGTGCAGCTTATATTTAACCTTGCAATCAGACTGAAATTAAGCAAGACTGCAGATACCCACCGTGACCTGCTATTGACCGCCTGAACTTCTAAGTTAGGGTCAGTTGGGGCCCAGAGTAGGAGGTCAAAAGCTGGTCAGTGCTCTTCAGCTTCAGCATGTTGAATAGAAAGACTTTATTGCTGTGATTTATGCAATTTGCACGGACAGGTTAAGGAGATCTTAAAACATGCCACAGTGCTCTCTTACACTGGTTACACCATCCACTGGGAAAATAAATTCTGATTGTCCATATGAAATCTCTTGTGGATATGCCTTGAAGTATTTTACTCCCTGTACTAAAAAGATTCATGCCCACTTGACCCATGGCAAGGTTAGTGTTTCCAGATTTATTTAAACAGTGTGAATGCACCAAATGAAGAACTTTACAAAGCTCATTTGTTGCAAAGGCAAAATAACAACCAGTAATTTTTTTAAAATTTTTTTTAAAAAATTTTTTTATGAGGAGAAGGGGGAAGGCACAGCTAAACTTATTGCAGTGGCAATTTGAATACAGTGAAGACTAATTTTTAACCAGTCCACAGACAACAATATTTGGTGTTTCCTTCTCAGTTTTTACAAACCTTCTTCTATTTTTTTTACCAGAAATTCTAGTTGCTGGAAAATTATCAAATCAATCTTAAGGAAGAATTAAAAAAATTAAGACATCTTATCACTTTGCAATCAGAAGACTTTTTTCCTGCTGAAGCTTAATACAGACTAAACTAATTTTAACTTTCACACCCAAAACAGTTTCAAGCTATCCCAAGCTAGGCTTGCCCTAGCTTCTACTGAAGCTCTGTGTCTTTGTAGAACAGAAACTGCTGGAGTCATGTGGATTTTCTGACATACTCATCTTTGACCACCAGACTTTTCTTTGCTGGTGATCAAAGCAAGAAACTGAAACCTAGTCACCATAGGTGAAAGGACTGGGTGTGTAAGCCCTTTAGAGCTACTTCTTTTTCATTGTAGTAGTTCACATTTCTTTGGTGCCTTTACCCCTGATTTTATATACCTAATTTAACAACATATTAGTCTATAGTAGGGAGTAATTTTATTTGACATTAAAGGGGGAGGTAGAGGTAAAATTTGCCAAGGTCTGCTGAAAAAAATGGCCTTAGCAGTTGTGTAGCTCCTTATTTTCAGAAGTACGTTAAGAATGCAGTTTTAACAAGCATATAACCTAAGTTATATTTACATGAAATTCAAGAATGGCTGAGCATGGGCCAGTTTAATCTGTTAGGTAATTGCATCATTTTTAATAAATATATTTATAAACAACTATAGAATGGAGCAGTCCTGGTGGTTAAACAATAACTTGTTCTTAGAATAACTTGTACGTAGTGTTTTAAGTTATATACTATTTTGTCAAAAGTATAATGTAAATTTTTAAGGCTGCCAAATATGTACTTATCTCAAAAACTGAAACAGATACAAGAGACTCTTTTCAAGTCAATAAGACATATTGCACCTGCCTATAGAAGTATTTTTTGCTTGTAGTAAAAAATAGGAAAAGCTTCTTACTCTGCCAACTCAGAGATTCAGGTAGACAATGCTCTCCACTGATTTATACATAAAAGGTTTTGCAAGCAAGTAACAGACTTAGAATATGATCTCTCACCAGTCTACAGAGTCAGGGTTGATAGCTGTGGTCCTGTTTTAGCCTGCTGTGTGAATACATAAATAAAGACAGCCAGTATTTCCCAAAGCACAGGGGAGAGTTTTTTTGTACTGTAATGTTCCTCAGATGACTCTAAGCTTTTCTCAGACTGAAGAACAGAAGTTGGCCACATGTACTGTAGTTGAACAACTGATACTTTAAAGCACATTGTCACGAATCCGCTGGTGGTTTCATGCTTTGCTCACTGTTTAACAGTGAGTATCCAGAGACAGGGATAAAACTAGACAGGGACTAGTTACCAAACTACCATAAAATAGACGCTGGTAATAGGAAGGTAATGAGTGAGAGACCTAATGTCCCATTTCTTTGTTTACATTATACGGTAGAAATTTAATATAACAAAGCACAGCAAATAAGCACAGTAACTCCAATTATTACTTTCTTTGTGAAAAGGAATCTTCCTGGTAGACTTCTCTGTGCATCCCAAATTCCCACTGTATTTTCAAGGCTATTCTTAGCCTTCTGAATGCTGGAAGGAGATCCCATTGTCATGATCCAAAGCTATGCCTGTTGGTTTTCATTACATTGTGGTTTTCAGGTGATGTTATTTAGGATTTATATTCTCCAATTTAGTACTCCCACCAACTTAAAAAAAAAAAAAGGTACATTGGTTCACTCCCCACCACATTTCCACTTCAATTGGAGGCACAAAAAACAAAGATAATAGTTAAGAAAAGTTTACTGGTAATAGCAATGGGATAAGAAAAATGAACAGTAAGAGCAACAATATTAATAACAGAAGTGTAAAAGAGAGAGAGTGACTCACATGCAAAAATGGCTTCTGCAGAGCCCATGACAACAAAACAGTACCAGCCAGCTCCCCCTCCATGCTTTCTTCACTGGAAGGAACCCCTTTTCCCTGGAAGACAATCCCTTTACCCTCCTCCCATTAATGACATGAGATGGTATAGAATTATCACCAGCTCCTAGCCATGCTTCTTCCTGGCTAATGCAAAAATTAACCCTGTCTTGCATGGAATCTGGACAAGTGGGATGTCTATCCCACATTCTTAAAAAGTCTGCTATAGAGACCTAAGAAAGGAGAACATGATTTCCAAAAGGTCTAAATGTTTTTAGACATTTCTGTAAGCTAAGGGAGTTTAAACCACCAGTAGAAGAGAAAACGAATTTTGGAGGTACAGTTCAGAGAAAACTTCAAAGCTAGTTTGAATTCTGTCAGTTTCACCTAAAACTTGAACTGTATTTGTCAGAGGAACACTCTTGCAATGTGTTTCTAAAGCTTGGCTCCAGATAGAATTGTAAATATTGTAATAAAGCTGGATAAACAAACATGATGAAAAAAATCACAGAACCACAGAATTAGCTGAGTTGGAAGGGACTCACAAGGACCATTGAATTCAGCCCCTGGTGTTCACTCCCAAGGGTCACACCCTGTGCATGACAATTTTGTCATCTGTCAGGCTTGGTGCTGTGACCACTTCCCCGGGGAGCCTGTTCCAGTGCCCAACACCCTCTGGGTGAAGAATCTTTTCATAATCTCCAACCTAAACCTTCCCTGATATAACTTCAGGCCATTTCCTCTGCTCTTGTAACTGCTCACCAGAGAGAAAAGGTCAGTGTCTGCCCCTCCTCTTCTCCTCTCAAGGAAGTTCAGACTGTGAAGTGTCTCCCCTCAATCTGCTGTTCACTGGGCTGGACAAAGGGACCTCGGCCACTCATACAGCTTCTTCTCAAGGAGCTTCATCATCTTTGTTTCTCTTCTGTGGGTGATCTTTAATAGCTTTCTATCTTTCTTATGCTGTGGCACCCAAAGCTGCCCCCAGCACTGGAGCTGAGGCTGCCCCAGCCCAGAGCAGAGCAGGACAATTCCCTCCCTTGCCTGGCTGGAGATGCTGGGTCTGATGCCCCCCAGGACACCCTTGTCCCTCCTGGCTGCCAGGGCACTGCTGGCTCATGTTCAACTTGCCAGGGACCAGGACCCCCAGGTTCCTTTCCATGGTGCTGCTTTCCAGCCTCTCATTCCCCACACAGTCCATACATCCCGAGTTCCCCATCCCAGTGCAGAATCTGCCACTTTCCCTTGTTGAATTTCATATGGCTGGTGATTGCTCAGCGCTGTAATTTGCTGAGGTCTCTCTGCACGGCCTCCCTGCCTTTGAGGGAGTCAACAGCTCCTCCCAGTTTTATATCACCTCTGAATGTGCACAGTATCCCTTCCAGTCCTGCATGCAGGTTGTTAATGAAGATGCTGAAGAGCACAGGGCTAAGATGGGGCCCTGTGGAACCCCACTGGTGACAGGTCCCCAGTCTGATGTCACCCCATTCACTGTAACGCTTTGTGCCTGACCCGTGAGCCAGCGGCTCACCCACCCCACGATGTGTTTGCCAAAAGGATACTGGGAGAGAGAGCATTGAAAGCTTGACTGAAATCCAAGGAGAGTGCATCCACTGGCTTCCCTTGATCAGGGGAATCCATAAGGTGGGTTACTTTGTTGTAAAAGGAAATTAGGTTTGATTATCTGGACTTCCCTCTCATGAAGTTGTGCTGGCTCTGACTGGTGACTGCATTGTCTTTGAGGTGACTTTCAGAACCTCCCAGAACAGTCTTCACCATAACTTTACCAGGCACTGAAGTGAGACTGATAGGCCTGCAGTTTCTGGAGTTCTTCTTGCCCTTCTTTGAAATTGGGACAATGACCACAAGCTTCAGCTCGGACTTCTTCCCAAGACTACTCAAAATTATCTAGAGAGGTTTTGTAATGCTATCAGGTAGCTCTGAGGATTTTTGGATGAATTTCAGCAGCCTCTATCTGAACAGACTTATAGGGATGCAGCTGGATCAGAATAATTTTAGGGAAAGAGCTTCTTTGGGTGATGGTCAGTTTGTGATCAATATAGTTTTCAAATAACAAAAATATGGATTATTTCGAAAGTGACAATATATTCATAGCTTTAGTACAAGCAAATTGTTTCTAAACTATTAGATAAATGAATAGAGTCCCAGGTTAGACATATATTATTTTCTGTTAGAGACTGCATCATCCTTTCCAGGGGAAGTTTATGGATTTTGATGGTCCACAGGCAATGCCAAAGCCTGACTGTTTGTGGACAGAACAGTAAAACCTAAAATTGCCCTAAGGTTTACATTCTGAAAGATCTACTTTTAACATATTGAGCTGAGTTATGATGCACCTGAATTCCTAGCTGATGAAGAGCCAATGAAAATTTGGAAGAATATGTTATGATATTTATAATTTGTATACAAAATAAAAATTGTTATCAATGGACAGGATTTAGTCCAAATGAAAAACTGCCCAAGAACTAATGAAAAAGTTGAACTGCATGAAGAAGTTCCCAAGAACTGCATGAAGAACTGCATTGAAGTTTAATATGGCTGTTATTAATGCAGCAATTAATGCCGTTGTCATGAAAACATAGCATGACTTTCATCTTTGTGTGTGGAAAGGGCAAAAGCAAAAGGTGTTTTGGTGCTTAATGATCACTCAAGGGCAACATTTAAACTTCAGCTACTTGATGCCTAATCCTCAAACCCAAAACTGTACACGAAGTTCCTTTATGGATGCATCTGCACACTCCACAAAGAAATCCCAAACCAGACTTGCTGACATGTTTTCTCACCTTTGACAACAGACCATGAAGACTGACTGTTAAAAATATTTTGCTTATACTTTCTCTTGCTTTCTTTAAAAATTATATTCTCATTCTGCAAATTCATATGCAGTTTGAACTTCTGGATGTTCAACACTCTGTACACAATGAGAAAAAAATTCAGTCAATTTTATGAGACAGACATTACCTAGTGTGGTATTCAAATAGGGTCAGCTTTCCTGTCCTTTACCAAGAAACTTGGAAACTGATTTAATCTCCATTATATTATATGATGGAGACTATTTATTTCTTTTGGTTTCCTATCTTAGTACATTAAATATTTTGTTACCATGCCAAATTAGAGAGTTACTCAGATTGATAAGTACAGAGGAGTCCTAAAACACTAGCAATGTGAACTCTGTTCTTGAATGGCTTCTATAGGACACTCTAAGCAACTCATTTGTAGCCAGGATTTACATTCTAATAAGAAAGCAGATAGCTTAGTTTTATCATCTGGAAGCACACTGTGGGACATCAAGCACCAACTTCTGGCTTTGTAATTCAAGGAAAATCATTGCATGGGCTTCATATAAGATGGCTTTCTCTTCCCATAGATGAAGGAATCTGTAATATCAGACTCAGCTATTTAGCTTATTTCCATGAGGCTAACTAAAAGCTGTAGTCAAAAGAACCTCATGCTCAGTCAGGTTAGAAAGAAAAATAATACCTTATTTTAAATGGTGCAAGAAACTTTGTTTAAGGTCAAAACTGAGGTCATAAAGAGGCTAATATGAGCTTAGTATGCAGTGCAGCTGCTGTATGCTGTATTTAGCCTGTGAATAAAAAGATAGCTTTTGTTTCCACTACTTTTACTCCTTGCATATTCCTAAGTAATTTCTTCACTCTGGTACTTAAACTTATATATGTATGTGTGTGGGTGTATATACATATATATGTGTGTGTGTATGTGTTTATATATATATATATCTATATGCCCCAGTTAACTTTAACATATATATATCTGGAATTTGCTTTAGATATTTACTTTAAAAGATACGATTTCAGAAATTAACAGTATGATGCAGGTTTAATATGAGGATTCTCATGGAAAATTACAATTCTAAATTCATGTACTCTTACAGTCACAAATCCATTTCTTTAAGGTTGCTAAAATCACTGTCTTCTGTCATGTGCTGTAATGATAATTAATTCTTTATAGAAGAGGAATCAAAACAAGACCAAGTTCTGAATTATTTTAAAACAGAGGATCTGAGGAAACAAACATGGTTTTTTTTAAGAGCTAAATTGAGAAGAAATCAGATAAATAAACCTCCTCAGTGCTATGTTCCTTTCTGACTCCGCAGTGTCTGGTGAGAGAAAGAGGCAATCAAGGCTTTTTTGCAATGAACTCCAGAAAAAAATTGAAAAATACATTCTAGAGATGAGTGGAGAGGATTTCCCTCCACTTCCACTAAACAGAACCATGGAAAAAAGCCTAGCTTCATAATTTGGAGGCTACCAAGTGTATTTTACATTAGGGAAGTGCACTTCTACTAATTTTCAGTAACTCTGTAGTCCATTTCAGCCTCTATGCTTGAAAATTAACAGCATGTTAACAGGACTAATGCCTACAACTGGACCTGTGTGTTTAAAATTACACCAATAAAAATTGATGGTGATAATTGTTCCTGCACTTGAACTGTAGAAGGACAGAACAGTAAGTACACTGTGTTTGCACTTGTTCTTGGTTTGAAAGCCCTGAACATACAGTATTGCCTTCTGCACTGTTCACATTACAAAGTACCACTGATCACAAAGACTAGTTTGAGAAAATGTTGTAGCAATGGTTAAATCAAACCATTCAGCAGATATACATTACATCTAAATAAATAATGGCAATGCCTAATAGACATAATTGTCCTTTGGCAATTAGACTTTGAAAGTTCATCTGTCACAATTTCTTATTATTCCAATGTTAAGTGTCACCTTTTGTCTCCACATACTTTTCAAACTGTCATCTTGAACAGCAAGATTTTGAAAGCCAGGTATGCACTTGGGGAGAATTGGCTTTCCATTTTTTCCATTAATTTTATTTTTAACCTTCATTTGTATGAATCAGAAGGTTTGTGAATCCTGTGTGTTATATGTCACCAGGAGAAAATGGTTTGCTCACACCTACACCAGATCATCTCACCTGATTCATCAGGTGAGACAATCTGGTTGATCAGATAGGAAGGACCTTATGCAGTGATCATATAATCTGCTGCATCATTTTGCTCTTTGCAAACTTGATTTGCCCAAGTTGCATCAAGGTATGAAGTCAGACAGCTCAGTTCAAAAAGACCTATTTAGTGAAATGTGCAGCACACTGTGAGGAAATGCAATCCTCATGGGGCAATATGCAGGGTGGATTAAAGAAAAAAAGCAATGGACTCTGCAAGCAACTGTATGCCTGACGCTTTCTGTGACTTGTATAGGGAAGTGATGCATAAAACATCCATTCAATTCCATAATTTGAATTATCTCTAGCTTGATAAATGACTGCTAAAGATGCTGTGTTCTCTCTGTGGAAGCAACACTTAAAATATCTAGAAGTTGTATCAAATCAAATCAAAAAACATGCTGCAGCTGTTAAATAAGTGTATCCTCCACTGGCTCTGAAAATGATGTCCATTTATCAAAGACCTCTGACATTGCCTGTCATTCAGCCTAGACACAGTGAATAGGGGATTCCAGGCAGATGAGAGCTGAAACTGAAGCTCCAAAACCCTTCTCTTTTGTATGTGATTAGGTGCAGCTGTTTTGCTTCACATTTTGAAGCACTTGAACTCTGCAATCTGCCATAGTTTCACTGGACTGCATGTGCAGAGTGTAGAAAAAGATATCATGCTCTGGCTAGCCGTCAGATATGGGGATAAAGAAAAGTCTCCATTAAGAGAAAAATAATAAATGAGAAAAATATTTGGAAAAGCATAAATTGAGAGGCAAGAGGAAGAAATTAAAGGGAAGCTGTCAGAACAAGCAGAAGACATTAGTCTGTTTTCCTAAGATATGGAGAATTAATTCTACAAAGATTTTCCTCTAATGCTACAAAACAAATAAATCTACTCTTTCAAAACATCTTTGTACTTCTAAATCTTCTAAAATACTTCTAAAAGGTAAAAAGTTTTTAGAAGTTCATATGCCACCTCTACATCTTCACATGTTGTATAATAATATATCTTAATCAACAACATTTCAGGAGAAAACTCCTTCAGATCAGATCAACTATAAATGCTGGCATACAGAGGATAAGATTTATGAAAAAGTAACATTTTGGCAAACTGATCTTAATTTTTCTAGCTCCAAGAATGTATTTTAAAAGAAGTTTCTCAGACAAGCCTCTTTTAAAAATTGATGAAACTTTTTTATTCTACATAGTCAAAGCCTAATCCGACTGCACTAAACAGAAGTGTTTAGTTTCCTTTAGTTCCCATAACACCAGGATCGTTGTTTTCAGTGATAACTTCTTATTGATGCCACAGGACAAACGATGGGAACACGGCTTTTTAAAAAAGAAAAAAATATTAAATGAGAAGGACATTCAATGGAGGAATATAGCAATTCGATATGAATGGAGTCTGAAATGTAATTAGGAAAAAACCTTTATTTGCAAATACATATATAAGAGGAATTTGTATGAAGGAATTCAGGAAAAGTTTACTGTTACTACTGTTCACCAGCAGAAAGCTTTAGTCAACAAGAACTCTTTAGGTTCTTTCTGTTGCCTTTTTATGACTTTAATAAAGTTTGAGTTTGAGTAGAGGTGCTTCTCTGATTCACTGTGTAATGCAGAGAAAAAAATTATTGGGCATTCAGACTGTGCTGGATGTCCTGATCAAGAAACATTTCTGAATGTCCATTTCAAGAAGTGGAAGCTCCTGCCTCCTAGGTCAGGAAACTGTCTGAGAAACCTTCTTTGACTGGGGTGGATTCCCTCTATCATGAGAGCTACAACATGGCTGGAAATAGAGTTTATTTAAAGGAGATTCCCATTTGCAGAAAAACTTTATTGGAAATGAAAATCTGGATGTTTTATCTCCACTGCTGCAAAGGTGTAGGACTTTTTCACCCTTCAGAATAGCAGATGCTGTCTGTATCTGTAAGTAGTAACAACAGTCACACCATTTTTTATACCAAAGTAAGAATTGTGTGTGGGAGACGATAGATTTCATCTGCTGTGGTTTGAAAGTTCTGATTGCTGAGCCCTCCTTCCACTCGCACATTTTGCTACTTGAAAAGAAAGCCCTAAGGGTTTCCTCCATCAGAAAGTAAAGCTGACCTCTCTTTTACTTCTAAATAAAAAAAATGTGTTTTCTTATTCTCCAATAATGACAAGGTTTCAAAAGAGGTTAACATCTACTGCTGGCTATAGGAGAAATACAAAAAGAGCAAGGGGCAAGTGTGATATGAGCAAAGTTCTTGTCTTGTGAAGAAAAGAGAGTTTTATCTCTCTCTCCTAATTTTGAAGGCTCATTTGGGAGGGAGATGTTCTAAAAAATTTTGTCATGCTTGTTACTCTTCTTGCAGCCCTACGTGTAAGCATGTTATTTAACCAGCACATCCTCTGATGTCATTATTGTGATAGGTTCAAAAATTATTTGAAATTATGATTGAAAAAGAAAAAAAGAAAACCATGGAGATTTTTTAATGTTTTTTCCCAAGTGGTCCCCCTGTTTTTAAAACAAACTTGATTTGAAGGGATGGGGAGAGGAAAATGAAAACAGAGGAAAGAGAAGAGAAAAGGAAGAGAAGGAGAAAGGGAAAGAGAAGGGGAAAGGAGCAGGAGAAGGGAAAGGGGAAAGGGAAAGAGAAGGAGAAGGAAAAGAAGTCCTCAGGTAGGGCAGAGTAGAGTAATCTTAATTTGTTGCAGACCAAAAGAGTAGCAGTATAGAAAAGAGGTCCTGTAAA
Source organism: Anthoscopus minutus (assembly GCA_013399455.1). NCBI lineage: Eukaryota > Metazoa > Chordata > Aves > Passeriformes > Paridae > Anthoscopus > Anthoscopus minutus. The sequence continues at coordinate 2,683 of VWYI01020943.1, read as the reverse complement.
ACCCAATCCTATAAGATCAGACTTAGGAATAATTCTATGGAATTTTTTTCTCCATTGAGAAAAAGAAATTGAGAAAGAACATATTCAAATAATCCAGAATTGGCAAAAAAAATAAATTCAGCATAAAATATCTTCTTGAGAGAAAATGACACCCTAAAACTGGTAAGCCATTTCATCAGTTTCATATTGCATTGAAATTTCTCAGAGTAAGGAGAAGAAATTCTTAAAGGTACTCAGGGGGAGAGGGAAGGGGTGATATACTGGTGGTACCAAGCCAAATATGGTCTTGGAAGGAGGTAAAAATGGTAACCCGTTGATCGAGAAGAAAGAAGAAAAATCTAGGAGAAATATTTCAATATAAAGATGACAACAAAGGGGCTAGAAATTGAAACTTTGATGGTGACAAAACAAATATTGAAAATATGTAGGTGGCTGCAGACCTCTGACCATGCAACACTGCAGAAGTCTGAGGTAGCTCCAAGAGAAACTTCTGAAGATCTTTGAGGAATGAGAGTTTCTTCCCAGCATTGTATATGGCTTTCCTGGAAAGGCTCTGTATGTCTATGATTCATATCTAGAAAAATGTAAGAATAGAACAGAAACATGAAAAAGGATTATGAAATAACTGGAAGACACAAAGACATCTGATCTCTGCTCTGGTTAATCTCTCACACACTTTGTGGAATCAGCTGTTACTTGAACTCTGGATGGGAAAATTTCTTGGACAGAAGTTTTAAATAAAGTAGCAGAAGATTGTGAAAGCTGCAAAAGAACTCTGCTCATGGATGAAAGCATAATGAGAAGGCAGTAAGGAGGGAGATGAATCATGGGTATGAAATGTTCATCATTGTGGTGTAGGATGCTCTAAAATGGTGACTCAAGCCTCAGCAGAGCCTTGAAATAAGGTTTTCTGTTCTGTAGAATTTGTTTAACTTCAGGACTTTCTATGAAGTATCACACTGAAGTCTGCTTTCTCATGGATGGTCTACAAAAATCTTGATGTTGGTTTGGAAAAGTCATTTTAACATTCCTACCTTTTATAATTCAACTGAAAATTGGAGATGCATGAACACAGATAGAGAGGAGAAGAGTGTCTAAGTTAGAAACAAATACTCCACTTATCTTTCAAAACATCTTAGAATCATCTTTTGTTACAAGACCTTCTTTCCTTTGTCTGTTCTCTGT
>VWYI01020939.1:1297-26838 GCA_013399455.1 Anthoscopus minutus | reverse complement strand
CCATATCCCAGCATCTTCAGGATTAATTTTGATCACTACTACCCTGTGCCATATATCCAGTATGACCCATTGCTCTATCTTCGCAGGACCTCTGATATGAAGTCTAAGAAGAAGCGTGGTAGACCTGCCAAAACCAATGACACCATGACAAAGGTGCCTTTTTTACAAGGGTTCGGTTACCCTATTCCCAGTGGGAGTTACTATGCACCCTATGGAATGCCTTACACATCAATGCCTATGATGAATCTTGGTTACTATGGTCAGTATCCAGCTCCTTTGTACCTGTCTCACACGCTCGGAGCGGCTTCCCCATTTATGAGACCTACCGTGCCCCCACCCCAATTCCATGCAAGCTCTCATATGAAGATGTCCACCACTGCCAAACACAAAGCAAAACACGGAGTGCACCTACAAACCCCTGTGGGAATGGGCCTTGGAGACATGCAGTCCTCTTTGGCTCCTCCAAAGGTTGGAGGAACAAGCCTTTCAAGTGGCCGACTTCACAAAAGGAAACACAAACATAAGCACAAGCATAAGGATGAGCGGATTTTGGGGACTCACGAGGATCTGAGTGGTCTCTTTGCTAGCAAGTCCACTGGCTTCTCCAGCCACGCCATCAACGAGAGACTGAGTGGCTCAGACAAAGACCTGTCCTTGCTCAACGAGAAGAGCAAACATAAGGAGAAGCAGAAGCACCAGCATTGTGAAACCGGGCACAAAGGCTCAAAGAGTAATTTTGAAGTGGATACGCTGTCTACGCTATCACTTTCTGATGCCCAGCAGTGGTCACAGAGTAAAGATAAAAGTGACTCAAGCAGTGATCCCATTGACTCTTGCACAAAGAGATACTCTGGTAATACTGAGAGTAATGGAAGGTCAGAGTCCCTGGACATGTTTGGTGAAATAAATTCCTCAAATGAGAAGCGGGACAATGATGCAAGTGGGAATAAAAGAAGAAGCTTTGAAGGCTTTGGAACTTACAGGGAAAAGGACATTCAGCCCTTCAAGACAAATAGGAAGGACAGAAGTACTTTTGATTCTTCAGCCTCTTCAGGTACGCTTTGTTTTATTCTATTTTACTTTTACTATTTCCTGCATTTAAATTTCAATGCTGAGCAAAGAGGGACTCACCATTTACAGCAAATACATTTGTGAGTTAATAACTTCCCTGGCTTTTGTAACTGACTGTCATTCTTCATCCAAACTTAGGGGACATTGATGAGAAAGTTGGCCACATCTTATGTCCAAAGTTTTCAAAGTCTTTGGGATTTTACATCTTATGCCCAAAGTTTTCAAAGTCTTTGAGATTTTACACAGGACTTTAATAAATATTTGTCCTGCCTTCACCTATCTCTCATGGCTTGTTGCACTTCCTAAAATCTGACCATTGCATTCTGCAACAGCAGCAATTTTAATACCTGTTGGCAAGGTAGTCATCCCTCTAATCGGTGTCCAACATCACAGATCAAAGTCACTGTTCAGTCTTTGGGAGAAGTGCAGGGAGGTTCTTCTCTGGTCCATTAAGTGGCCAAAACCCATTTGTTGATGGGACATGCCAGACAGCTGGGAAGCTGTGTCAGTGTCCCATTAATGTATTCTACTGCTGATCCAGAGGCACCCACCATGATGATGGCTGGGCTGAATATTTGGAGATCCTGGGTACAGTCCTAATGTATATTTGTCAGTTCCAGTCCACAAGTGTCATGTAAAATAATTACCCTGAGCATTGAGTGGCTCTGGGAAGGGATTGGTGTCATGGAAACAAACCCTCACCAATAGATGCTGAAGAATTTTAGGTCTCATGACTTGGAAATATAAGCTGGATAGATGAAGAGGGAGGAAGCTCCTTTTGGCTGCTAAGGACATCTGTTCCTCTCCTGCAGAGCAGGCAAAAAGGGAATCTGAATCTTGCCTGAGAGACTGAATTGTACTTTACAATAGGGAGCTGCTTTTGTGATGACACAGAGGCAGGTGTTTTGGTGCATTATAAATGAATTTAGCTTGGGAGCAAGCCCAGTGCTTCTATATCATCGAATATTTATCACAAAGCAGATTTCACACTTAGCTCTGGAAAGGGGTGAGCTTTACTGGACCAAACAGTGGATGAGATTCTGATGTGCTAAAAGAGAGCTTCAAAGAAAAGCAGCTGATAGCCTTCAAAATTAAAAGAAAATTAACTGAGAATACAGGAATAGAGAATTTGTATAATTTGCACTGGCAAGTAAGGCTCTAAAGTTTTTTTACTGACTTGTAACTGATTGAGTTCCAAAGACTGCTAATGCTTAAGCCACCTAAACATTTCCAATTCTTTCACCAAGAGCAGAATCTGAAATACAGTAGTGAAAATCTGTCTGAAATGACAGATTATCCCATGAAAACATTCCCATTCATTATATCATATTATATTAGACCAGTTGCGACATCAAAAAATATAGGAAAAGAGATTGAAACAAGTCTCTGAACATCAGGGATGCAAAGTGCCTGACAAGGAACAAAGATATTCTCTGCCAGGTGGTGCAGTGGCTATTTCATTAAAGAAGTTGTGTCCTGGCACATAGGATTAAAAGGATTCAAAGTGTTTAACAAGTTTCTTTTTCTTTTTCTTTTTCTTTTTTTAATGGAAGTTCACAGTTTTCACAGTTTGATAACAGCCTTTGCATTTGTAGCCTTCTTGCTCTTTGAACAAATGTTTGCTAAATCTGTAATTTTCAATATATTTCACTAAGGCATAGCAAACTGTCAAAATTCCCAACAGTATTGAACTCAAATTAGTTTCCAAAGTGGAGGCATGATCCCCACCAGGCTAACTTGAAGATGGAATTAGTAAAGAAAAAGTCGACTTCATGTTATTTTCCTTCAATTTATTCCCCATGACAATAAAAGTATAGGATGGAGGGCTAGAACTTGCTGTGGGAGTGCCATTAGATTTGCAGTTTAAACTTTTTAAACTATTTCTTGTTTAAACTGAAATTATTATTTTTATTTATTTTTGCTCTTCATGATTACAGCTGCACAGCATTCCCTATGACCTAGTCCATCAGCTCTCAGATTAATAAATTATTTCTTCATTGTCATGCTATTATTTAGATGGAAAAATCATCAGCAGTTGGCTAAGCAGAGCCAGATAACCAGAGCCATACCTTGCACTACAAGGAAAAATACTAAAACTAAACAGCATTGCCAAGAAAGGCCTAGAGCCAAGGCTGCTCATTAAAGCCTAGGAACATCTGTCTGCTTGTGACTGCCTAAGATCTCAGTGCAGCATTTTTCCTCTCTACCTTTGACCTTCACTGAGATTCCCAGAAGAGGTTTGCACTTGAGTCTAGCCATAACTATTTAACCAGTTCCCACGGAGGGCGGATTACTTTCTTCCATAATAACCTTCACCTCCTTCTACCTAACTCACCTTGCATTTCCCTGAGGAGGTTAAACAGGGATTGACTAATCAGAAAAATAAAAGATAAAAGAAAAAAAAATAAGCCCAATATGGACATATATGTCTGGAGGCAACTTCCATTGTCTGATTGCTCTTTCCCTTTAGTATTTGTCATCTTTCACAAGTTAAAAATAATATATAACAGAGATAGGAGGAGACATCCTGAATATTCTGATGAAAGCGGAAATTAGATTTATATCACAATTTCAGTGTTATCTCTACTGCACTGGCATTTTGGCATGCTCAGTACTGCCATTTGCAACTTCATTGCAATCTTCTGGAGATAAAATACATAGCAAAACCTACCCACACTCAGTAGATATATCTGTGATGAGAAGGATGAGAGAACCATTTATTGTTCCTTGGTGATTCAGGCACTGAAATTTATTTCAGTGTGGTGTGCAGCTGCAGGCTGCACATTGTATTGTTAATTTATGTTGTGATAGCATTTAGCCATTTCTGAGAAGTTGGGTGTTCTTGGTGATAGGTAGTGGTGCTCCTTATGGTAGGAAACAATCCTGCTCTACAATCTTGAAGCTTAGGTATGATTTTACTGTCTAGAAAGATGTAGGCCAAAAAGGGAAGAGTTGTCTTTCTTGCCTTTTGGAGAAGCTGGTTGCAGTCCTGGCACAAGAAATGTGCCTGGCTCAGGTTGTCCAGAGAAATTATGGATACCCCATTCCTAGAATTGTTCATGGGCTGGGTTGAGGTTTGAGTACCAGGGCTAGTGGAAGGTGTCCCAGCTCAACTCAGGAGGTTTGGAAATAGATGGCCTTTAAAGGTGCTTTCCAACCAGACTATTCCATGAATTGATGTATATATCTGTTCTCAGAATGAGCAGACCAATTGAGGGAGTATCACCAGTTACTTTGGTTGTTCACAACAAAAGCCCATTTCTTGTCCTGCACCAACCTGGACTATCACTAGGCATTGTTTAGTGGAGACCTTGTGATCTTTGGGTCAGTGTACATCTTTTGGGATCACTTTGGGTTAAATATGCAGTGTTAGTGCATATGGCAATTTTCCCAGCTGCCTGTTTCCACATCATTTTTATGGAGAAGCTGGTGTTCCTTCCATAATGAAAGGTTAATAACTCTTTCCACCCACTCCTCATGACCTGTTGCATCCTGATGCCTGTTTCTGAAATTGTTATTTGTTTTCAGTTTCTTATGCTCATCTATCCTTCCTGCGTTTAGAAAGACTAATTAATCAAAACTGATTTAACAATGTTTTCTATTTAGCTGAAGACTATTCCAGTGGCATTATCCTGGCCAGAATATGACAGAAAGAGTTTCAGATCCTGCCTTGACACAGACTCTTGGGCACATCCTAAACTGAGCTATTAAGTTGTGTGCAAATACATTGGCTCAGTTGACTGCTTCCTTCCCACTGTCAGAGGTATATCTCAACACAAAAAGAGTCACAGAGTCCCTCTGGCACTGTGTGACCTGAGGCATTGAGCACAGCTGGATAGCTGAGCCTTTCATCTGCTTGCCAGGAGTTACTAAAGCCCCAGATGAGGGACCCAGGGAGAGGTCACAGATTGGTGCTGCAGCTGGGCTGGGGAGACTGAGGGTAGTGCTGTTTGAAAGAGGCCCTCATGGCAAGCTCCACATCTCCTTATCATGTGCCTGCCTGCTCCATTATGCTGGAGAAGAGACTTCCATTGCTGATAAGCAGCCTCAATGCCATAGCTTGTGCCACAGAAAAAAAAAAAGCAAGGTTGTCTGTCTCTTACCTTTTACCTTAGGTGGAATAATGAGGAAAAGCACATTTAACCTTTTAAGGTGCATAGAAAAGATGGGAATTTGCATGTGCAACCTGTCACAGTGTGTCCTAGTTACAATCACTGCAGGCCAGCTGGAGGTGGAGCAGAGGTTGAGAGTTGCTATATGCAAGGCTACATTTCTGCTTTTCTTTGTAGTGAGATTAATCAAGGTCTGTCCTACCTTGCAGTCTCACTGTTTCTGTCTCCTGGTTTATTTTAAACAATGATTATATGAACAAAGATTGCCTTGCTTCCGTGTTGGGTATCATGGCTCAAAAATCAGCTGGAAAGTACATTGGTTTTATCAGATACAGCACAGACACCATGCATAGTGCATTCCTTTACAGGAATATAAAGTTAATCATATGCAGCTATTAGGAAAGCAGTAATCATCAGTCTCTGAATGCTGCATAGCTAACATGGCAAACATGCTTTATAAATTAATGCTTAACTTACCTGCAAGCCTCCCAGGCCTTCTCCCCTCAATGTCCAGCAGTGCTACAAGTTGAATTTCTTCTGACTGGAATTTCTGCCTTGACCTTTCCTTCCCACTTGTTTTGTATGGTGCTGGTTTTACTCTTGAAAGAATCAGTATCAGCTTTAGCTCTGATCAGTCACAGTTTTACACTGAGAAGGGATCAGTATCTCTGCAGTGGATAAGCATGTCTGTTCTAAATGTATGTGGCAGATGTAGGTAAACAGTGCTAGCCAATTGCCTTATTAATTAAACTTTGCTAATTTTTCGTATAATGATACTTTTCACATATAATTTATTATTTTGCATAGATCTGGAATCAAAATGTTGGTTTATTATTCTTCAGTGAATGCAGTATTTCAGTCAGAGGAGGACCACACAGTTTGACACACTGTTTTGTGTCCCTTATGGCAAGAAGGATTTTGAGGTGCTGGAGCACGTCCAAAGAAAGGCAACAGACCTGGAGAAGTGTCTGGAGCACAAGTCTGATGAGGAGAGGCTGGGGGAGCTGGGAAAGGGGCTCAGCCTGGAGAAAAGGAGACTCAGGGGGACCTTCTGGCTCTGCACAGCTCCTGACAGGAGGGGACAGCCAGGTGGGGGTCATTCTCTCAGGTAAAAAACAATAGGAAAAGAAGAAATGGCCTCAAGTTACTCAAGAGGATGTTTAGATTGGATATTAGGGAAGAATTCTTCACTAAAAATGTTATTAAGAATTGGAAAAGGCTGTCCAGTGAAGTGATGGAGTCATTGTCCCTGGAAGAGTCCAAAAACTCGTAAAAGTGTTGATTTAGTGGGGGGCCTTGTCAGTGCAGGGGGAATGATTGGACTAGGTGATCTTGGAGGCCTTCCCCAGCTTTAACGCTTCTGTGTTCCTATGAACATCGCGTGTGGTGAACATTCTCTCATCTGACCAGTTTAAAGAATGCCTCTTTCTGGCTGGGTCTTGCATAGAGACTTGTGGATGAACCTTTTACAGACTGAAACACGAGACAAGAAGTGAATATCAGGTGATGCAGGAAATTGAATAGATATCCTGCAAAACATGTAAATAAGTCACCTGGCTTTCTTCAAGAGCAAAGATCTGACTCAACAGGACTTGTGTTTTGTATGGCACAGCATGGATAAACTCAGAGGCAGACTGATGTATGGATTTGCAGGCCCATCTTCCATACCTTAGTTTTCTCATGTAACTGCAGAAAAAAATGTCCTAATTGCAGTTAACCTCAGTGTTTGAGTGGGTGAAGGGGATAAAAGCAGTTTCCTGCCATACAGTGCCACACTGAGCTCTGATACTCACCAATGCCCAGTGAATGCAGCATTAGACCCGTGGCAGTGCTTGAACTGGGGAAGAGCCAGGTAAGAGCTTCACTGGCTGAGGATGTATGGGCTCTTTGTCACCCTCCCTTCCCCCAGCTCTGCCTCTGCTGGGGTTTCCTCAGTCACCCCAGGCTCCTGCATAGCTTCCAGCAGCTGCAAATTTTTCCAAGCCCCTGTTTTAGTAAGGGGTTGTTCCCTCCCACTTTGTCTTGCGAGGCAAGTTACAGGGTGAGTGTTTGCGCCATCTGGCCCATAAAAGTTACCATCAGAGCTTAAGAAAAAAACCCCATTATTTGTAAATAGTTACATTCATCAAAACAGCTGTTTAGAACCCTGAATGTTTAGGAAACCAAATGAACCAAATAAACCCAAACTACTGAAACTACTTCCAAAAGCATTATCTGACCCCTTTAGTATAAATGTCCTTCTTGCTTCCCACTAAGTTTTCTATCAGTCCTGTGGAGAGAAGACCAAGCCAGCCTGACTGTTGCTCCTTTCTGCCTATGGTGTATCTACACTGCTGAAGCAAAGCTTTTCTTGAAAATGTTTTGACTAAGGTAATTTAAATACAGTGAGTTTTGTCATTGTTGTTGTTGTTTTAAGGCTACCTCTTGATTTACTGTGTTGCTTCCAATGTTTGCACTGACCAAGGAGAGAAGAAACAGAAGGGAAGCTGGAGTGGGAAAGGAAGCAGGACTATTTATCACTTAACCTAACTTTTATTTCCTCTCTTAGTGATTGTATGTTTATTGCCCTGCCTGAGGCTCAGTACAAAGTCTTTTAGACCAGTGACGAATTAATCAAATTAAATTCTGTGACCCTTTTGCTTTTTGGGAGTGTTACAAGCCTCCCAGCACCCTGCCTAATTTCTGCTTCTTACTTTGCTCTGTGTCCAACAGTCAAGCAGTTCTTCCTTCACAACTTGGCATCTCCAAGCTATTTATCTTCACTCTCTCTGGCCAATGCCAGAACATCTTGTTTGAAGTTTTTATTCAGACCACTGCTAGTTTGTGAAGTTGTGCAGATTCCACGTTGGGTGTGCAGCTGCTTCACGTCAGACACAATTGGCCTCTGCTGGGCCCTTGGCTTTAAAAGGCGATAAAGAATCGCAGCCAGATTCTCATCTGGGCCCCGCATAAATCAAGCGTCTCCCCATTGAAATTAGTGAGGTTGACTTCAGGAGGGAAGTGTCTGCTGAGGCAAAAGGACAGTGTGGGCCTGGAAAGTTCCATCCATGGCTTCAGTGGCACACCACAGCAGGACACTGGGCATGCCAGGGTCCTTCTATCTGTGTTCCGGGTGCTGGAATCAGCCTTGGTTCAACATGTATAAGGTTTTCTTAGCTTAAAGGGAGTTGGTCTGTTAAGCTTTGGTGGTGCCAGCCTGGGTACTTGTGTAAGTGGCAGTTTAAGAGTTAGAGGGAAGAGTGTTTGCTTTAGCTCTGGACTGTACACAGTACTGTTTCTTGGCACTGATAATGTAGGTGCAAGGCAAGAGGTCTGTTTGGATGCCTGGAGGAGATAAAACAAAAGGATGGCTGCACCTTTGCTACAAACCTGGCAATCAGTGTGACTCAAAGCTGGGCATAGGAAAATCTGAGCTTAAGGCATCTGTCAGTGAGAGGAATCCTGATGCACTTGGAGCAACCTCCATCCTGTCCTACAAAAGTGAGAGTTGGGCTCTGACCTACAGACCATGACCTCCATCCCCACTGCCTTCCAGGAGTTTTATATCCATATGTCACAGCAAGAGAAAACTTAAAGGGCTCAGTCTGCCTGATTGCTATAATAATGTTGAACAACAAAAGGAGAAAGAATGTCCTGTTTTAAGGCCTCAACAAGAAGGAAGTCACACTAACTCCCTTGTAGATCAAGGGCTGAGGGGAGGGGTGGGAAGGCAAAGCTTTGACTGTCCAGGGAGGAGTCTCTATACAACCTCAAAGACTTGAAAAGACCCAGGGACTCATAATAAGAGTTATTAGTGATTTGTCATTGAAAACATACACCTGGGCATAGATCCCCATAGGCTTTTGCAGCTGCACTAGGTGACTGAGGTTTCTCATGGCACAGTGCAGCTTCAGGAGGCTTCAGGACTATGTGAAATGCAGAGTTAACTGTCAAGCAAGGGCAGGACTGGATGGCTCGAAGGGATTTGCTAATGAGCTATCAAGCTGTAGGTCACTAGTTGAAATTTAATCTGTAAGAACAGTGACAGAAAATCAAATCAGAGTGCTGACGTCAGAGTGATGCTGGAGCAGCAGCGAAAGCGTGGCTGGTGCCTTATGTAGCACATACAGGCAGCTTAAATAACACTCTGAGGAGCTTGTTGGGATCCCAGCTGCAAAATACAGCTCAGACAATTTGTGTTAGACATGTCAGTAGCTCACTTGTCTTAGTGCAGTTGCTTGTGAATGAGAACAGACTATCTCCTCAGAGAATCTGACCCAAACTCAGCCTTACATAGAACAGAAAACACACTTGTGGCAACACCTGGGTAGAGATTGCTCAGCAAAGAGTGTCACAGAATCTGAATCAGCAATGTACCCTGAAAATCAGTAGCTTGAGGTGCTGCTGATGGAGTTTTTATTGTGATTAGGTGCTGCATTGAGGTCAGCAGTAGTAACATTCCCACCCTCATCTCACAGGGAAACTTGGCAGTTCCACCATAACTTTCTCAGAGCTGGGGAGGGCCCACATTACTGCAGGCTATCAAACCAGCTCTTGTGGTTTTCATGGTTACCAGAGGGAGGGCTGAGGAAGGAAGGGACAGAGGGCCAGATGTCTTCAGCAGTGGTAGTGGTACTGGATATGTGGGTCAGCATGTTGACTAAGGAATGCTTATTCTGGTGCTTTTTACTCCTCTGGTGTTGTCCTCTTCACTGATTTTTCAAGGGAATTCAGTGGTCCTTCCTCTGGTCCCAAGGAGCTGAGCTGAGGGTACAGAATTTCTCCAGGTGGCACAGATCTGCCACTACAGCTCTGTGTCTCTGGCCTTCCCCACCTCCACTGTAGGCAGGAAAGGGAGCAATAGTCAGCACTGTTTATGTGCCAGATATTAGTTGGCATAAGAGCACTTAAGTTGACACTGCCTTTGAGTTGCTTGGTTTGCTAAAAAATGGAAAGGAAAAAAAAATCCCATGGACTGTTCCAGAGTATCTTTGCCACCTGAACTCTCATCTACGCCAGTAAAATCTCAGGATGAGGTCAGATGCAGAAAGTTTGTCATCCAGATATTGATTTAATTTTTATTAAAAAAAAAAAAAAAAGAAAAAGCCTTGGAGACCAACAAGTTACATAAAATAGTTAAACTCCAGATGCATGCAGATTTCCTGTTTTGCTTCTTAGCAAAACCTCAAAACCACTTTGAACAAGTTTCCCACCTCAGCTGAGGGTGGAGCTGTGTACGCCCTACACGAGGAGCACGCAGGGAGGGCAGCACACCTCCTCTGGCAGGGTCAGGCAGAGCTGACTGCTGGCAGGGCAGTCAATATGTGTGCCTCTGCTTGGCTGCCCACAGCAGCTTCTGGCTCAGCCAGTTACACTGAAAGACTTCACTATTTCCAGCAGAACAGATAGAACAGTAGAGATGTGTCAGGCAAAAACTGGAAGCAGTTGATAAAGGGATGCCTCCCTCCCCAACATACTAGACAGAAATCAGCTGCTGTCAGTGCCCTGCTGTAATTTCACTGATTTGATCTACTGAGACAACATGTCGGTAAATAAGAAGAGCAGGGATATATATTGTGCTGAAATTAATAGTTTGCTGCCTGATCTCCTCTTAAATGAATTCATTGCAGTCTGAAGCAATGTGTGTGTTTTGCAAACCCAGCATTCCTTGGCTCCTACACTGCATCATGACATTACTTTAGGCAGTGAGGAAGATCTTATTTGTGATATAGTAGTGTAGCCTGGGAACTCTGGATGGAGTTATGGCATTTGGGTGTGTAATTTTAAGTAACAATAAGCAGTGCTTAACATTTCCTCCCACATGAGAAACGCACCCATTAAAAGTTTAGCCAAGTCAGCTGTGCAAGTTCTTGCACAAAAAGACAAACTGCTGAAGATCTAATAGGAGCCACTCTTATGTTAAAAAGTGCGTAGAGCATGCATTAACCCAAATTCCCCTTCTCTGCTGCTAATCAGTGAAGAGTCTTGCTGAGATCAAAGAAACCCCTAACAGGTAGAAATGGTAATAAATCAGGCTCAAGCCCAGGTTCAGAACTCATGAGTCGTTTCCTTAGCTCTCTTCCTGAGATACTGCATAGCTTGAAGAAGTCAGTGAATGTGATTTAGACCACTCATGAGTCAACTTAAATCCCTGTGAGAATGAACTAGATGTGTCTAAGTCCCAGGGAATGGCTGGGTCTGTTTCATCTGAAGAGGAGCCTACCTCTGGCAGAGAAACTGGGTGTTATGTGTAAATCTGGATAGTGTGTTTTAGACCTAAGAGGAGCTTAAACACATAAGCATGTGGTTTTATTTGTGTTCAGTGACTGACAGCCTGTGACAGTCCATCATGACTCACAAGTGGGTAAGAGGCTGCTAATGTCTCCCAAGGTGTTGAAAAGGGCCTGCCTCATCAAGCCACAGTTTGACCAAACCCACTACTTTCAGGTGATATCGAGCTAGCACAGAACACTTCAGCAGGAGAAATTTGGAGCATGTTCATATTCTTTATGTGGTCCAAAGCAGAAAGACAGCCTATGTCTCTGAACTGTTTGATGCTGGCTGGTTTGTGTTCACACAGCTAAGAGCTGCTCGCAGCTGGAGTGGGCAGATCATCCACACTGCACAACACTTGATCCTGATCTCTGCTGGACAACATCTCCCTGTAGAACTGATGTGAAATTCTAAGTATTTCTGGGATTTTAGGTTTGGGAGTTTGTGTTTGGGATTGGTTTGTTTGTTTGTTTCCTAATACAGATGCCAAAATGTTTGGTTTGTTTTTTGTTTTTTTTCGGTTTTTTTTTTTTATTGCAGCCATGTGCTTCCTGTGTGTTCTGGGGAGTGACAGAAGGGTTATTGGGGTTTGAGGCTTCAGGCTAACACTGCAGTATTGCACCAGGTAGAGACAAAGCTATGTGGTGCTTGTCCAGGCTGGAATGGAACCTGCAGCACACAGGTCAGCTTTGCCATGCTCATGCCCAGCTTTCCTCTCTGATGGAAAAAATGGCTCCCTAATGGCCAGCTAATAACTGCAGAGTGTGAAGGACCTGGGTGCCAGGATGCAGGAGACATGCCAGACATGTCAGTCTGGCAGTGTGGAAGCACCCAGGCATTCCTGAGTGGCAGCTAAATTTGTGTCACCAGGGAAGGTCTGTTCCCTAGCCTAACACAATTAATGCTATTTATCTGATAGAGCTCTGCAATAGAAGATTTACAAGCAAAACACCTCCCTCCCCATTTACGGAGTTGACCTCTCTAGTTACTTCATCCCACACTGCTGGTTGTTGAGTGGTTGACCTTAGTGCCTCCATTCCAGCCTTACCTGTCTCCTGGAGTAGTTAAAACAATGGGAGGTGCTGGGGCCAGACCCCCTTGGTCTGGACAGCCTAGGTCTCTGTGTTTCTGTTTTCAGGGTAAGTGCTCAACTCATTAATATCTTCTGCTTCCTCCCACTTGTCCTACAACCCAGGTGCTTGCCCTTCAGAGGGGAATTTATATTTTGATTCCCACACAAGCAGGTTTGCACATTGTTGAGCCTTGAATTAAGCAATTACCCAGACACACTTGTGAAAATAATACTTCCTAGTGCTTATGCCTGGAGTGGCTGCATGTAACCACATTAAATCATCCCATGAAGGGCCTAAAGCTCTCTGTTCTGTTGATAGAGGAATGTGTGAACATCACTTGGGTCCTACTTCAGAGGCATCTGTCACTGCCTTGCCTGTGGTTTGCATAGGCACCTGCCCTAAGAGATCTGAATCATTCTGCTGGAGCCAAGCACCTATTTTATTTTAGATGTTGCAATGAATAAAGTGAATGCCTAAAGCAGACAGTCTCAATCTGGCCTCCAGGGTCTCCCTGTTCACTGGCTGATAGAATGAGATAATAGTCCTTGCCCAACTCATAGAGTTGTGGCAAGGTTTAATTAGTTAATGCTGGTAAGGCTTTGAAACATAGGGAATGAAATGGGGTTTACAAACCAAGTGTATTATTATGACTTTCTACTTCACTTCCATACTGTACCTGAGCAGAGCACAGGGAAACTGCATCCTCTGATTCATCATGAATCACAAACAAGAATACTTAAAATGTGAATGGTATTGATGTACTCACATTAATCAAATTGTTACAGAGGGGAGAGATTAATTCTCACTCCACTAATGCTGTCCAAAGTGCTGGCAGCTTTCCCTTTTTTATTAACTCTAAGTATTAAACCACGTCTAGTGCAGTCCTCCGTCAGCTCATACCCAGTATTTAAGCAAGAAGTGCCAGAACATAGCTGGAGATGTGAGACTCCTACTAGGATTTGCAGAGGACCTAATTACTCCCCAGTGACAGTGTTGGCTAGCACAAGTTCTCATTCTCAGCACTGTAGTCCCCCAGGTAGCTTTTGGTCTTCCATTTCTTTGGCATGATTGATGTTAATTGTAGCCATGGAGCTGCAATGGTGGGCAAGACACCCAGGAAAAGCTGATATCCCTGGAGTCCTCCTCGTGCTTAGCATCAGATTAGCACACAAAACTCCTTGGGCTAAGTCCCTTGGCAGGTCACACCATTTCATCAAATTGCAAAGTAGCTCATTAGACTCCCAGTCGTATTTCACCCATATGTAAATTCTTAATGAAAAAAATATTATAAACTAACTCACCAAGCACCTTGCCTCCACTGCTGTATGAAACACGTAAAGGCTACGGGGTAAAGACAGGAGAGGGAGCATCTGCAGCTAAACTGTATAAGTGCAGGTGGAGTCACTGGACACCCAAGGGATGTTGTCACAGCACTGCTCCTCAGGAAGAAATGGCCTCATGAGGGGGTGGCAGAAGTGCCTTCCAGCTGGCTGGAGTGATCCTGCCAGTGGATCTCCTGCACCAAGAACACCTCCTTTCTTGTGCATAGCATGGTTGTGCTAGGCTTTTTCTGCTCCTGATAGCATGCAAGAGGAATCTCACCATTTCTGGCTGACTCTAATGCATTTGTCCTGGCAATGTTCTGTCCACTGAAAGGGACCAAATAAAGGACCTTTTCTGTATTGACCTTCCACACAGAACAATACTCATTTTTCCCAACATATTTTTGTAACTAGAAAACATCATACTTTCTGTTATTATCCCCGAGAAGCTGTGGCTGCCCCTGGATCCCTGGAAGTGTCCAAGGTGAGGCTGGACAGGTCTTGGAGCTGTCTGGGACAGTGAGAGGTGTCCCTTCCCATGGCAGGGGGTGGAATTGGATGGGCTTTAAAGTCCCTTCTAGCTAAAGTCATTCTATGATTCTGTGATTATCATCCTTTTGTCTTACAACGTTCTCAAAGTAGAGCTTACATTTGCCCCCAGGGGCAGTGTCTATTTCAGGGAATAAGAGGTGTCCTGAAAAACAAGTAAAATTTTAAACTCTCTGGCAGTCAGTGGAGTCTCAAGTAAAATTACCACTTTTAGTCAAGTTCAGACAGGAGTGAATGTCACAAGAGTGCAACTCTCAATGAGAATTTACAAGCCAGTGGAGTTTGTGCTCTTGTTACATATGCTATTAAATATTCTGCCTAATTTGTAGGTAGGTGCTTTTCAGCAGTAAATCTCAAGACTAGTTTTACAAGAGAGGTCAGTATCTTTCCCCTCATTTCACAGGTGGATAAACTAAGGTGCAGGGAGGTCTGATGCCAGAAGTTTGGTGTCAGAGCAAGAAACAGCTAATTGCAACAGACTTAAATGCATCATTGTCCATGAGTGCCATCATTCTTGTTTGTAGTAGCTCTTATTGCACCATCAACCATAGAGCTATGCAGGCATACCAAAGACAGGAGTAGAGCAGTACTGACTTCTTCTCTACAGGTGTGCTCTACAGAGATTTTTTTTTTCCCCCACAGAAATTATAGATGACTTTAAGAAGAGCAGGTGCCATTTCTCCACCTGGGTGATTATGCCCAGAGACAATGGAAGTAATTTTTAGGAAATGGTTCTCCTCCTATTTACATCAAGCTAGTGGAAATACTTATTTTAACACAACTGCCAAGAGACTTTAATCCACATAGTGTCATTCTGAAATTCTTGTTTTGCTCAAAAAAAGTGAAGACATTTCAATGAGAACATGAAATTCGCTGGCAGAATTATTGCTGCCTCACAAATATATATACTGATAGCCTAAGAAGACAGTGATCCTTTCTTTCCCATAACGAGAAATGCTTCAAATCTATAAAGCATCCCTAATATTTTACTTTAAAAGATAAAATCACAAGTTGGGTAACCTTTCAGTAGGAAGTTTATAGGTTTTTTTAGCTCTTAAGAGACTCCTTTGGGAGTCTTATTTCATCCAAATGATATTGTTCTCTTGATGACTATCACATTCCTACAGGAAAATCTGTCAGTGGGGCATAATATTGGTTTAAAAGGTCCCAGAAAACAATACAAAATTGAATGGGAATAAAAAATAAATATATAAAAAAAAAAGATGAAAGAAATAAGTGAAGGCAGAAGATACAGTTGGTGAAATTCACACAAATAAGAAAAATCCAGTTGCCATGAAGTCTGGTCAGCTGCATGTACTTCCATAAGAGTATGTCATCTTGGTGTACTACTCTTCTCTGTTTCATTTAATTACCCTCCTTCAGATGAATTTAATAATTGCTGTACCACATTTACCTCATCGGGTATCCCACACAAAGGATATGGAAAAGAAAACATGTAGAAATGAGAAATGGCATGATGTGTCCATGGAAGGCATCTTTTCCACCTTGCCCGGAATAACAGATTGGTTTTTGTCCTTGTGAATCACTTTTTATATCCCTTTTGTTTCTCACCCAGGATAATAATAAATACTCTTGCTACCTACACACTGGAAATTCATGGGGTATTTTCTGTCTTCATAATGCTTTTGCAAAATCCTTCCCCAGGAAGCAGAAGTTGAAATGTGACCATTCTATCAGGAGCAAAAGCATTAAAGGAGAGAGTCCTCATGGAAACCAATTTGAGGGTAATAGCAGAGATTCATGAAGTATGAGGCTTAGCAGAGAAATAACATGAGCAGGGGTGAGATTTTAATAACAATGCATCTTAATTTATACTAAGTTAAACCTTGAGAAAAGTACCTTTATATTTCCTGAATGCCTTCAGCACTGGGTGTTGCCAAAGGAGATAAGTTTACAAACAAAATTGGTTTATTCAATAATGGCCAGCTACATCTCAGGAAGTGACAGTTGCATAGTGGTGTTCTTAAGTCCCACACACATTTTAGGGTTTGGTAGACTATGCCTAGCACTAGGATAGATATCCAGAATTGCTATNCTATTTTAATTTTTTTTTTTTTTTTGCTTCCCTAATTTATGTTGTTCTAACTAAGTTTATATATATATATTTATACTGAAGAAATAGATTTTCTGGACTGACTGCCAAGAAACCCATAAGAACCATCTAACAATGTACAACTTATGACTACCTTTTTTTCTTGTCAAGTGATATTTTTCAGGCTAAAGAATGACATCCCTTGGGAATTCATGTGCTGGGGTTTTTTTGCATATTTTTTGTTTGGTTTTTTTAATGTCCTTTTGGCAGAGCTATTTTATTGCACAATGATAATATATTTATTGAGACTTAATTTTCAGCCTTAGAACAGGCCTTTGGTGGCTGGGGGAAGTTGTGACAGTGAAAAAGATTTCTCTCTGAGAAACACAATCCCATTTTTAGCCATAATATCTGGCCAAAATTTGAATGATATCTTGAGGCTCCATCATGAAGAGATTTGTGGATCACCTACTAAAGGCCAGCACTAAGGTAGTTTTGATAGTTTAGGAATCCACAAGAAATCCTGTTGGACAAGCTCATGATGGCAATAGTGTCATAAATCCTCATTTTAAATTTCATCAGTTAATTTTTGTGGAGATCAAGCCAACCTTCCCATAGCCATGCTACCACTTGATTTTCAGTTGTCTGTTGGTTTTGTCAGTGGAGCCACACTCCTTAATTCCAGTGTCCCTTCATTCTACACCTTTTCCTCTGAACTAGGAAACTGTTTGGTTTAAAAGGAGAAGAAACTGTTTGGTTTAAAAGGAGGACATGTCTGCATGTTACAGTCCCATTCTTCATGAGAATTCTGTCACCAAAAGCAATGTGTATCCACAGAGCTTTACACAACCTAATTAATGACCAGTTGACACTGTGCCTCTAATTGTCCACAACTGGAAGCAAAAATGCCGCCTGTGAGCCAGAGCTGATTAATGCTATTTGTTGATGAATCTCTTTTTTTTTTAAAAAAAAGGAGCCAAGGGAGAGTCACAACAGCCTTGAACTTTCACAAGGACTGCCTCTGCTTTAGGGGAATTTTGATCTTGCCTGCTGTTTTGTTTATTTAAAAAAATGGTGATGTCTAATCTTCAGGAACGTACCTCACCATCCAACCCACAAACTGTTGGCAAAATAATAAACCTACACAGAATGTACTGCTAGGTCCTTTTTTTAAAAAACTTCTTCCTTTCAGAGGTATAAATCACAGCTTTTTGCTTTTGCAAATTAAAGTATAGGCTTTGCACTGGGTAGTTGGCACTGTTTTTTTCTGGCCAAATGTTCCATGCTGGCTCCAAAGAAACTGTGGACATTGAGTTGGCTATAATTTGTCTTTGAACTCATTTGCAAGAATTCAGTCTTCAGAGGCTTCCAAAAAAAAAATACGTAATTTATTTATCAAATTGCTGTTTAACTCTTTTGTGTGCTAAATTACAGGTGGTAATTTGACTTCAGTTTTTAATTTTTTTGATTTGTCTGGCTGAGTTTCATGCACTGTTTACCTCTTCCAATTTACATAAATGCTATCACCCTGCCATTTAGGTCCAAAAAGTCTGTACCTTTGTGATTATCTTACACAGTCTGGCAAGGATCCTGAAAATCAAACAGCTCTTTCCCTAGCTGGCTGCAAAACTAAATTTCGAATAACTCAACTATTATTTGCTAAATATGCATTATATTTCCAGAAGTCTTCTCAGCTACGTATTTGCCTTTATATGTTTGTAGTGTGGTAGGGTAACAGGACTATTGCTGCATCTTTTGCTGTTAAGTTGCCCACATTGAATTTCTAAATAGTTTTGAATGGAATATTAAATTCAAAATAGCATGGAATAGGAGTGCCCCATGGTCTCTCTCCTTGGGGCAGTTTCTGGTTTTTTCTGTCAAATACAGTTTGAAGTTTTAATCAGCTGGATGTTCAGCAAGAAATAAGTGATAGTTATTGATGTGTAAAACATTGCAAGTCTTGTGTTAATCTTGGACTTTCCCCTGAACTGCTTCCTCCTGCAATGCTTCCCTTTCATTGATGCGATGCCATCTTTGGTATTCTAACAAAGGGCTATATAAATGTTTGGAACCCAGAACAGATGTTTTTGGGCAGCTTTCATTCAGTTTGCCAAGTTCAGGCATAAAACAAGATCCTGACCACTTGTGGTTACTGTAGATGGGATGATTTTTTCAAAGGAAGAGTAAGCGTGCTGGGCTCAATGACTTCCTGTCTTCTGGCATCCTACCACATGTCTCCTTTACTATACCATAATGTTTCCCAAGTTTACTTTTGTTTCATTCTCATAATTGGCTTTGTATATCCACTGACTGATCTGATTTTCCTATCAAGACAAGGCTGTTCACTCCAGATTTTCACTAGTGTAACTGAGAGGAAAATTTGGTCCGTATGCTCTGTAATAAGATATATCATCACTGTCAATATTTTTCTTCTTCCCATCACTCCCCTGCCATATGGCAACTTCACAGGAAAGAACTGAACTGCATATGTTCTAAGTAGAACTTCTTCATTCCCTTCATAGTAGAGGTTGGTTTTAATATCATTCAGATTAAAAAATGGAGGAAGTCCTTCATCCTTTAGCATGGGGTTTTCACTAAATTCTAGCCACCCAAAAGCCAGGCAACCTGTGGAAACTTGTCAGCTGAGCTCCTCCTGCAGTCACTGGAGGGAGGAAGCAGCCTTGAGAGGGTGACTCATCACACCCTAAGAGTTGGGGGGAAATTTTATTTTCATGAACATAAGTGCGGTTCTCGTCAATACTCACTGGTCTTAATGCTTTTGAACTGATAAATTGAGTTGCAGACCCAAAGGCATCTACCAGTCTGTGCTGGTGACTGGAAAGACAAGAAGAGGTGATTTTCCTAAGCTGATGTTAGCCTATCTCAGGTGTGTTTTGGCTTGTGGCTGGCAGCTCTCTCCAAATAACACCTAAGCATGACTCAGTGGGCAGCGAGAGTCAGGGATGATTCTCAGTCAGCAAGACACAGATGATGTTTCAGGTAGGAATTTTAATCCTCGTAAAACAAGCCATTCCATTTGTTTTCAGTGGCAGAGTGTGCTGTCCCATTTTATTTAGTGATGTAGATATAGACCAAGAGGTGTAGGCAGTTAAAAAAAAAAGACAAAAGAAAACAAACTTAAAAGATAATAAAAGATGAACCTGAGTGTTTCTCATTGTCTAAAACAGACTCATGCAAGTAACAGTCCAAGAGAAAGGAGCCATTGTTAGTTTTTTCTTATTTTAAAATTTCAAAGGCTTTTCTTGGTATTTCTGCTAGAAAGTGACGGACAGTGACTATGGAAAATGGCATTTGTAAAGAAAGATTTTCAGGACCCACTACACCTAAATGACTTTCTAAAACCTGTCACCCCATGGACCTCCCTTGAAGCTATCCTTTGGAAATTGATGTCCAGAGAGTCTGCACCCAGGGAAACATCCAATCACACAAGTGCTTCTGAAAACTTTCTGAAAACTTCTGGATTTTAAGACTTGGGGCAACTCTGCCTTAAACACACTCACTGTTCACCACAGAGAGCCCAGATGGAGCAACATGCAGTGCAAAATGTTTCAGCCACTTTCAACCACTGCTGTGATACCCAGGGACCATGAGATAAATTCAGATGAATAACCCTAGGTTTCTTCCAGGGAGTGTGTGGGCGTTGCAGACATTTAACTGCCAGGCTATTCATTTTTCTGCACTAACAGTTTCCATACTAGCTGGCTGACCAATCTCCCTGACGTGTCACATCAGTTTTCTTATTAAATATGAAAATAATGAGCGTTGGGAATGAGCCTCGAAAGCTCCTCATCTCCCAGATTGGGTCTTGGTGCCAAGTGTCTGGCTGGCATCGTCTCTAGGATTCTGCAAACAACATCTGCATCAGCGTGCGGGTTGTGTAACTCATGAAGTCAACGTAAGCGACTGCCATGATCTGCTGAGCAGCGCTGATCGGGACTGCTCTGCCAGGGGGAGGCTCTGCAGCCTGTGGCATACACAGCCAGGCTGTGCTTTTCCCAGGAGAGAAAAAGGGTACCATCCTCTGCAGGAGTGGCCCTGGGAAGATTTCCCTTTCCTCACCAGGATGCCGTTGGCCCCGATGTGATTAATGACACCTCTCTGCTGAAGTGATCACTGCTGTGATGAGCAGAAAATGACTGATTTGGAGGCACTGACCCACCATGGCAGCTGCCTTGTGGGGTGACCTGGAGAGGGACAGGAGTCAGGGGATTTTGGAGGATGAATAAGAGGCCCCAACTCCTGACTGACAGCACATCTTGTTTCTGATCTGCTCAGCCTCTGACAAGTCCAGTAACACCTTTTCTAATGAAATAAAGGTGCAAGGTGCTCCTTCTGCAGCCTGTGTGGTGCTGTACAGGAAGGCAGTGCAGGCAGTAGACTGGAGCCCTGTGACTCAAGCGCCATTAGTTCCCTGGAGCATCATGTCACTTCCTAGGAGGAAAAACTTTGAATGTTGGAGCTGTAAAGAGAATTACACTTTGCTTCCTTCCCCCTGGCAACAAGTATGTGCTATCAACCATTTTGGCAGAGGCCGGGCTCACTTTTCCTATCCTTCACCCCAGTTTAGTGCAGTCAGTAAAAAAAAAAAAAAGCAGCACATGACAGGGTTTTTTTTTGTAAAAAGACTGACTTTTTTTGGTTTGTTTGTCATGCCAATGCTTGCTTAAGTTCATTTTTAAAATTACTATCAAGAGCAGTGCAAACCCAGTCAGCAGGCTGCTTCTAGACAGGTGCTAGGACTGTCCTTGTTTGTTGTTTCTGTTAACCTTGGGCTAAAGATTGGCTCTTTTTCAATATATGAACGTTTCCAAAGAAAACAGTCAACAATGTGCAAATAACTAAACCATGCCCATGGAAAACACTGAAATATCATGTGATGGGTCAAACTTTAGTTGGGTTAAGTCAAGCATTTAGAGTAATCCTTCTTTACCCCTCTTAAATATCATGTAGGTAAGTCGTGACAGCTCACTCAATGCCAGGAAAAGCTTGCATTATCCTCAAGGATGAATTCAAGACCTCAGGAAGCTACCAAGTCAAATGAAAAACAGAGACAACAGGCAATGGCTTAGCAGCTTAAGCCATATGCCATAGATCAGTCTAGCCATAATTTCAAATGCCAGAAGGATCATTACCGATAAATACAGATCTATTGAGTGCTTGGCCATTTACTACAGGCAGAACAAGTCCTCTGAGTTAAATCCTGAGAAATTAGATCCTTTGGGGGTTTAATGGCTATTAAAAAATCACAGGATATTTTCAAAAGGGGCGGAGTTTATCAGTCTTATGCCCTTAACCAAATTAGCCCTTTCCTCCCACAAATACACTTGCAGTTCCTTATTACAAAAGGAAAATGGGAGAGGAAGAGAGATTGAAACTCTGCAGTGATGTGCTCTCATTTGCAAGAGCTGTACTTCTGTCATCACTGCAACTCAAAGGCACTGTGGATTTTTGAAATGAAAACCTCAGAATGTTGTTCCTGGGGTTCCTGTACCAGTGGGTGGGCTAGAACTCTGAATTCTTGTTTTGCATTTAAGACTAAGGACATGCCACACCTTGCAAATTCAGTTCTCTGTGTGTCCCAGGCACTTAGCATCCCCCTCCATCAGTGTCTGTAATGGGAAGGTTGGGCTGACCTGGTCTACAGCTCTCGTGGGAGTTTTGCCAACCAGGGATGACTTGTGAGTATCAACACTTGCTTGTAGACACTAAGGGTTTGTATTATCATTAGCTGACATGAATAAGGGCTAGTCAGGAATCAAACCCCTCTGCAATCTAACTGTAAAACAAAAGATAAAGGGCCGAATTTGGTGGAGGAGCAACAGGTGAGTTTGGCAGGAAGGGCACTGGTGTGACTGAAAGCGTTTGTAGGTACCACTGCAGAAACAGGGAATTAGAAGGCAAGCAGTGGGATAACTCCGTGAGTGATTAGAGGAAACCTCATTGGAGTACAAAAATGTGCAGAAATGTTTCATTTGAGAATTATGTGGCAGGCTGGTGGAAAACAGTGTGACAGGTTCATTACAGACAGCCACCATTTGCATAGAGAATGAAAGATGTCATCCTGCTGAAGGCTGAGAGAATGGGGATTTTTCAGCCTGGAGAAGAGGTGGCTTTGGAGTGATCTAACTGTGGCCTTCCAGTACCTGAATGGAGCCTGCAATAAAGATGGAGAGATACTATTTTCAGGGGTCTGAAATGACAGAGAAAGGAGGAATGGCTTCAAATTGGCAGGAGGCAGGGATGGAGCAGATGTTAGAAAGAAATTCTAACTGTGAGGATGGTAAGGCCCTGGGACAGGTTGCCCAGAGAAGCTGTGGCTGCCCCATCCCTGGAAGTGTCCGGGTTGGACAGGGCTTGGAGCACTCTGGGATAGGTGGAAGATGTCCCTGTCCAGAGGTTGGATTTAGATGATATTTAAGATCCTTTCCAAAGAAAACCGTTCCATCATTCTGTGATTTTCTGATTCTTTGATGGGATGCAAACAGGAAGAGAAGGATTGGGATTCAGGTCCAGACACAGACACCTCAATATGGGAAGTCTAGGAGGAACACTAAAGACAGCCAGGACAATAATGAAGTTATGACTGTGATTACTACAGTGTGGATGATTCACTTCTGAAAGACTGCAGATCAAGACTGCCTGATGTTGTATATTCACAGACAAATCTCTTGGCTTGGTGGAAAGATACTCAGTGAAATTGATCCCTTTCCTTAAACTCTGAGCATCCCTGCCCTAGGATTTATTGCTGTTCTGTATTTCCATCTGTCATGGGTAGTCCTTCAGCATTTCCAGTGACAGAGCTGCTGATGCTGGGAAGCAGGCACTGATCCAGGCTAGAGTTCTTCAACATCTTTCTACGAAACTCTGGCAAGACTCAGAGATGCTAAGTGTCTTTCCCAAATTTGGATTATATCTAGCAATAGGAGCCAGATCTCCTAAATCACTGTTTTTAGAAATCAGCTGATAAAATTCTTATGGCTTTGTTTTAATGATCTGTTATTTAAAATGGAATGATTTTGGAAAATTGTCAGGATACTTGAAAACAGCCAGTGAAGTTGCATTTAATGGATCATATCTTTTTAATTCATTTTCTGTTTTAGATTTTTATTGAGACAGTTCAGCCCAGTAAGGAAAAATTAAATTTTGCTTTGCTCTTTCAGCTTAAACTTGTGGTGAGGAACATGATGTTTAAATTCTTAGCTTGGAATAACTCTGCCTGAACAAATAATAAAAAAGAAGAATAGATTTATCTGTCAGATAAAGACCTTGGAGCATTTTGTGAAGAATATTTGAAAGATCAAAACATTACAGGTTTCTCACCAATGCTGGGAATTGAAAAGTAAACAGAATTACGTAGAGATCTGACTGAAAGAAAATAAATTCTAAGGAAAAAAATACTCCTAAATACATTGTTCTCTCTCCAGTGTTATATTAAACCAAAAATTACACTGGTGCTGAACAAATAATTTATACCAGTTCAAAACCAAATAGTTTCAACAAAGATCAAGGAGAGCTTTTATGTTTAAAGTACCATCACCAGCAAAATGCTTCAGAGCATTTCCCATTTTTAATTACTTCGTCAGTGTGCAGAGCAACAAAACTCAAGTTTGAACTACCTTGCATGGGTTCTGAAATGTCAGAACCTGATAACTGATATAATAGACGGTTCCTACATAGCTGAAAAGCCCAAGGAAGCAATCCTTTATTCCAGAGATTTCAGATTAAATCCCATCCAGCTCAAAACTCAGTGAAAATTGCAATGTAAGCGGTTTTCAGCCTGAAATGAGTTGGTTTGAAGTGAAGATCCTCTTGGAGATACAACCAAAGATTTGAATCAACATGACAGTTTCCTGTCCTTATGGAGCAGACTAGATGACTGGTTAAGATTAGATATATAACTTCTAGGTGACTGGAATATGAGATAAATCCCACCCTCCCCAGCCTCTTTTTTCATTGCCTGCGCAGAGCACCATCCATCATTACAACAGCACCACTGGAGGTGCCCATTGCAAAAATACTTTTTAAGCTCAGTTGGCAGAGAAATGCAGGGAACTCCCATTGTTATTAAAACATCAGCTGATGTTAAGTGCTCTGTTAGAATCTGATCTTCTCCTACAGCCACCCCACAAGCCTTTTACCCCCATTGATTTTTATGTTTTCACTTGTCTTGGGAAACCCATACTGGATTTGGACTTCCAATGGTTTTACTCCTCAGGTATTCCCACCTGGAGGAAAAAGGAGTTTTCAGGACTAGGCTAAACTATGATGATGTGGGAGAGAAGCATAGGAGATGTGAGGTTTATTTGGTCATTCACATTAGCTGTACTGGCTTTGCAGGATGCTTTCAGCTAGCATTTTAAAAGCTAGGAAGGCAAAATATTGTGTTAATCTCATGCTCTGGCATGTCTTAACCAGCAAATTAGCTGGAATTTGGTGTTTCCATTACTCAGCAGTTGAGACTTTCTCCATTTGTGGCAGTATGGGTAGGAAACTAAGCTTTAAATAATGAGGGACTATGAATCAAGACCCCCTGGCACACAAATATAACCTGCCATGGTGCTCCCCCATGGGAGAAGAGGTCAAGCAATATTTTGCTGCTGGGGAAGGTGGATAAAACACTTCTGTGGGAGGATCAGACCCATCTGCCCTTGATCCAGCATGCTGATACATCTGGGCTTGCACAATCTCTGCAGCCTCCCAAGTGAATTGCAGCCTTGTACTCACTTTAGGGCCATCTATTACTCCCTGCTGTGTACGTTCCTACCTAAAAATCCATAACTGTTCTCGCATCGAATCAATGCTCCCAGTCAACTTGTATCTAAACAAATTGAATGAAGCTGAGAGCTCTGTAGATCCTCTTATTTACCCCATGACAAGCAGAGAGACTCCCAGTTCTTCTGCTCCTGACAACTTTGTCAATAAAATCCGTAGATTGCACAATATTAAGTTGCTTTATAATTCATCTCTTTGACAATAACAGAACCTTTGAACAGGAATGCTTTATGTGGTGATCACAAAAACAGTGCTCAAATAGAGGGTGCATCGGTAAAGTGAAAAAAAATCTTTTTTTTCCTCTTGTACCGTCACA